>PYAF01001416.1:4518-25409 GCA_007407185.1 Glycine tomentella | reverse complement strand
CTCCACCCTTCCTTTTATAGGCTAGGTTACTTAACCTTTAAGTAGAAATATCTTAAGCTAATTATTGTTTACCTTTCTAGTTGGTTTCTTCTTATTGGCTAGAGTTTCTCCACCACACAAGTGTCCTAATTCAAGAGAATTCTATACCATTCTTCCTTCATCTAGCAAGTACATGTGTCATTCTAAGATTTTTGGAGTAGAACCGTGGAAAAATTCTGCCAACAACCCGTTTTACAAAAAATTTCATTCCAAATTCATTAACCGTTGGATCTTTTTAAAATTTTAATGGTGTAATCCTAACTCATATATCTAACATTTGACCGTTGGGATTTTTGAAATAATAACTATAACTTCCTCCGTGTCCAAAGAAATCAAGAGGAAATTTCTTCAATAAAATTTTCCTTAAACCATCATTGTTTCCTAATTTCCTTCTAATAACTTTTTCTAAATTTTTATTGGTTCATTTTGTTTTTAATTTAGTAAAATATCTAGACTATTTATTTAGTATTTCATTCATTTCATAATTAAGAGGAAAATTCCTAGATTATGTCTTTCCTTTCTCTGTATCCTTATGGAACCTGAATTTATTTATTTTTATCCTTTTATAAGTGATCTCACAAAATTCCTAAAAATTCTATTTCAGGGTTTTTCTTTACTAAGAATATCAATAATTCTTTGTTTTAAGATCATTCTACGTTGGTATCAAGTTTCTAGGGCACTACTAAGTCTATCTGACCTAACCAGAGTTATAAGGATATGTTGGTCATTTGGGCAATTGTTCAGGGGCATTTTGGTCTTTTACCCTTGGGACCTAAATGTCATTTGTGAAATTATCCAAGGACAATTTGGTCACTTTCAAAAATATCCAAGGGTATTTTGGTCTTTTCATGCCTCAGGGACAATTTGGTCATTAATAAAATATCTAGGGATATTTTGGTCTCTTGGTGCCTCAGGACCTATCTGTCATTTCTAAAATTGTCCAAGGATGTTTTGGTAATTTCTCCTAGGGATATATTGGTCATTTCTAGAATTGTTCAAGGCGAATTTGTCATTTTGCCCTGAATTTTTCTACTGCCTTTCATCAATATTTTACTCTTAATGATTGTCTGTAATTTCTTAAATTTTGGGGTGTTACAAGGGCAATGCTGAGGGGGGCCATATTTACAAAAATGGGGCAGCTGTAACATGCCTCTAGGCGTGTTGTAACATGCCTAATCCAGGCATGTTACACAATCCCATTTTTGTAAATATTTCTCAGACAACACCTTATTCGTAAATATTTATTAAAAAAAATACTATTTTGGTTCTTTTGCCGTTACTAAATTTTGGAGTCAAATGTGGCTTTTATTGGAAATTTTACTTAGTTGCAGAAAGAATTGCTTTTAATGGTTTTACAATGCTTGTTCAAATGTAATGTTCTGTTGACACCTAGTCCAACCTTAATTGGATAATTCCTGCATAAAGAATTGGATAATTTATTATGAATATATGATGAACCTGTAGAAATTGATGTTTGTTCCAAAAATTTAATGCACAACGTGAAGTGGCAAAAATAACTTAATAACTTTCAAGCATTGTGGTGTTGTGTGCTGCTTAATTTTAAACTTTTCCATGAAGTGGCAAATAATGCCTATCTTTTTTATTTTTGGTCAGGTTGTTCTGTTAGAGTCAAGGGAAAGAATTGGTGGCTGGTCGAATTCACACTGATTACTTATTTGGTTTTCCTGTTGACCTGTCTTGCTCATAATAATTTAACAAGTCTCAATGAAAGGTAACTTTCTATATGAGTGGTATTTGTTATAACTGTTTTAATAACATAAACAGTATAATTGATATTTTCTTTTATTTGTCAGGGATAACATCTTATTTCAAACGTCAAAAATTCACAAATACAGGAACTGAATCCGATCAACTTCAGAGACAAAATGTTTCAATTGTGGAAAATTCTCCTCAATCTCAAGGTCAAAATGTACTACCACAAGCATCTCAATTTCAAAGTTTTGAACAACCACCTCAAGCAAAAGTTAATATAGATAATCTTGAAGCGGATCCGGGAAAAAGACCTTCGATTTATTCAATGACATCAAATCCTATTGAGAGAGAGGATATTCGGAGAGCTTATTTGCTGAAGGGGCCAACTCAACCAATTCTTAAACCATTCCCTCAAACAGAAATGTTTGGAAAAATGCGTAGATTCAATCCTAAGTGGTATAAAGAATTTGGTTCTTGGTTGGAGTATAGTGTATCACAAGATGCATGTTTTTTCTTATATTGTTATCTATTTGATATGGAGGTTGGAGGTAGTGGTTCGACGAAGGAAGCATTTGTCAGTAAAGGGTTCAAAAATTGGCAGAAGAAAGATAGAATCAAAGTTCATGTTGGGGAGTATAGGAGTGCTCATAATATATGTTATCAAGCTGGTCAAGATTTGATGAAGCAAAAGCAACATATTGATATTGCCTTTTCAAATATTTCTGAACAACAAAGAATTGATTATCGTATTCGGCTGAAAGCTTCTTTAGATTGTGTTAGATACCTACTACGAAATGGTCAGCCTTTTCGGGGACATGATGAATCTGAAAGTTCAAATCAACAAGGTTTGTTTCTTGAAACTCTAAAGTTTTATACATTGCCAAATAAAGAGATGAGGGATGTGGTCTTGCAAAATGCCCCCGATAATCACAAATTGACATCGTCAAAAATTCAGAAAGATCTTGCTCAAGCTTGTGCTGATTTGACTGTTAAAGCAATAATTAGTGATCTCGGGAATGATTACTTTTCCTTGCTAGTTGATGAAGCTCGTGATGTTGCAATTAAAGAACAAATGGCAGTTGTACTTCGATATGTAAACAAGAAGGGGTCTATTGTTGAATGTTTTATTGGCATAATTCATGTTTCAAATACTACTGCACAATCACTAAAAGAAACGATTGATGGACTTTTTTCTAAACTTGGTTTAAGTTTGTCTAAATGTCGCGGTCAAGGCTATGATGGTGCTAGTAATATGCGGGGTGAATTCAAAGGGCTTAAGAGTATGATTTTGCCAGACAACAAATTTGAATTATACATTCATTGTTTTGCTCATCAGTTATAGTTGGCACTTGTGAAAGTTGCAAAACATCACAAAAAGATTCAAAAAATTTTTGACATGCTTCAAAAGATGGCTACCATCGTGGGGGGTTCATGCAAGCGAAAGGAAATTCTTCAAATGAATCAATATGAGCATGTCATTGAAAGAATTGTTTGTGGTGAAATACCAACTGGAAAAGTTTTAAATCAAGAGACAACCTTAAAGCGACCTGGAGACACTCGTTGGAGTTCCCATTTTGGTACAGTTACAAGTGTTATCTCATTATTTTCTCCAATAATTTCCTTGATGAAAACTATTGAAGATGACCTTAAGAATGATGTTGCAAGAACTGATGCAGGTTTCATTTTGCATGCCATGGAGGACTTTGAGTTTGCATTCTTGTTGCATCTTATGCAACTTATCTTGGGGATTTCTTATGAGTTGTCACAGGCACTACAAAGAAAAGATCAAGACCTTTTAAGTGCAATTGGTTTAGTGAACGTAGTTAAGTCTCGTTTACAAGAGGTGAGAGATAATGGCTTTGATGAATTGCTTCAAGAAACAAACCTTTTTGCCAATAAATATGATATTGACATTCCGAATATGGAGGATGTTTATTGTCCTAAAGGGAGATCAAGACGGAGATTGGAATTATTCACATTCTTGCACTACTTTAAAGTAGAGTTATTTAATACAGTGATAGATACTCAGGTTCAAGAGTTAGGTGATCGATTTGATAATGCCAATACCAAGTTGCTTGAGTGTTTGAGTTGTCTTGATCCTCGTGACTCATTTGCTACTTTTAACAAAAAAAAGTTGATTGAGTTTGCTAGATTTTATCCTTTGGAGTTTGATGAGTATGCAGATATTCCTTTTCTTTCTTCAAGTCTCAGTAATTTTATTGTTGATGTAAGAGCTGATTCTGATTTTGTCAATTTGAAAAGAATTTCTGACCTTGCTTTGAAGATGGTTGAGAAGAGAAAGGATATTGTTTATCTGTTGGTTTATTTGTTGATAAAGCTGGCACTCGTTTTACCGGTAGCAACGACTATTGTTGAGCGAGTTTTTTCTGCAATGACTTTTGTTAAGGATAAGTTGCACAATCGAATGAGTGATGATTGGTTTAATTCCTGCATGCTAACTTATGTTGAACGTGATACATTTAATAAGATTGATGATGAAGATATAATGCAATATTTTCAAGGAATGAAGAATCGAAGAAGGCTTTTGTGATCACGGTATTTTCTGCACTTTGTTTTATTGTGTTGCTTTACTTTTTTTGCTTCATATCTTTTGCTCGCTAGTTGGGTTTAATTGGGGAATGACTTTTATATCTTCTAATTGATGTCAGGTTTGACATTCTTGCTCAAGTTAATATTCTAGAGATGAAGGTCTTTACTGTGATTTTGCTCGCCTTTTGTACAGGTAATGTTGACTTTTTTATTCACCATTATAAATAGAATGATGATGTATGGATGTACTGGAGTATATTCTCATATTTGTTTTGGATGATTGGTAAAATTTGAGAGCTTAATGTTTGATCAAACTATTATTTGCATCTTGTTATAAAAACAACTATATTTTGAGTGGTTTATAACTTTGTACATAAAGCGTCAATTTAAATTTTATTTACAAAAAAAATTTTCGGGGGCGAACCCCCACTAAGTGTGCGGACATAAACTAAAATTCCTAGGTCCTCCACTGGTTTGGTGGGTTGGCCTACCCCATTTTCCCCTCAACCCATTTTTGGCGGGACAACATGGGATGGGTTAAAATGGGTTAGTGGGTTGAAAACTTGAACTTGGCTCGCAAAATATAAGTGCATTGGCTCGTTGAGCTACACATTTTTTTGTCACTCCTAATATCAACCAAAGGTGTTGAGTTGTATCAAACTCTTACTATTATTTATATTAGATTATCTATTATTCTCTTGCGAGCCATAACAACAATTGAGATCGCATTGACAAAATAAACACTTTAGATTGTGTCTATATTTAATATGGTTGATATATATATATATATATATATATATATATATATATATATATATCAAAAAAATGGAGTAGTTAGTCAATAAGTATCATAAAAAATAGTACACTTAGTCAATTGTTATAGTGTTGCAAGTGTTCAGCCAATAAAAAAATACCATTTTTTTATTTTTTAAAAAATACAATAGAATCATGATTTCTTTGTGAAAAAATATAACAGCAGAATCACGATTCTATTGTTGTAAAGGGGGTGCCAGAAAACAACAATAATATCATGATTTCATTGTAATGTCTGAGATGACAAAATAAATATACAAAAGAATCATGATTCCATTGTATATTATTTAAGAAAATCGTGTTTCCATTATATTAAGGGAAGTACGAAAGTGATTACACAAGAAACTCATGTATCGAAATCATAATTTCGTGGGAATAACATTTTGGAAATAAAAGAAAAGGAGTCGGCCAATAGTAATTCCCTCTTACGCATGTTCTGATTGGGTCAAGCCCATCAGTAACCGCGATTTCTTCTCCTCCTTCCCTGCTTCAACTCTATTTGAAATTTCACTTTGTGGAGATCCTCCTCCATGGATCACCGGAAAAGCAACGAGAAAACGATGTCGTCGAAAGCCTAAACCGTGGAATTGCCACCCCCAATCTCAGCCTCAGAAGCCCTTATAGTCAACGCATTATGCGTGCTTGGCTTGGCCTTCGCCTTCTAGGTTGCGAACACTGTCTATTCCATCGAACTTGTTACGCATCGTTCTCTCACACTCTTCTTCATCTAGGTACTCTCAATTCAATTTTCTTTAACCTTTTACTTTTCGTTTTCTACTTTTCTTAGTTCCTTTCTCATTTTCTCATTTTGCGGCGTTGTTTAGATTACAGAGCTCCCCATTGTGACCCTTCTATACAGTCGATATCGACAAAATCGGAAGCAATGCACGGTAATGCGTGTTCCTTAATTTCTCCGAAATTAAGCAATTCTATGATTTCTGGGGATATTCTAAAGTTTTTGTCGTGTGACTTTTGTTCTTTGTAGTACCTGCGAGTTGTTGGGAGAGGGGTTCTGGGAGTGCCTGTTGGTGAGTTCAAACATTGTTTTATTTATTTATTTATTTTCTGGTACTTCTTTTTTATTGTTGGGAGACATAAACTACTTATATGACTAAAATAGTGTATATAAGTTGGTTGAGTTAAACTCAAATCCACTTTCTAACAGAGTCTATCATAGTTATTATTGTTAGGTCTATTGGACCACTCGCTATCGAGCAGTTATTGAACTACCTGCATATGTCTAGTCTTGCAAACTCAGTGTCCTGAACTTACAAGTCCATTTTGTAAGATTTTGTTAGACTCAAACCCACCTTATAAGATTTATTATTGTAATGACTAATGATGCAGTTTGGAACTTCAGGATTAGTGTGGTATGGGTTTAAAAATGTGGGTGGAAATTTAATTTTACTAATAAAACAGCTTATGAAAAAATAATTTTATTAATAGTAGTAGTTTTCAATTTGCAGGGGCACTACTGAATTTTTTAGGAGCTATTGCTGTGGGGGCGCCTGTTACATTTCAGTATGTTAAAGTAGTTGTTTGTAGAGTAGTGTTTTTTCTTAGAACTCTCCACATGGAGCTTGTTGTTGATGAGATAAAGGAATAAGTGTAATTACTATTATTCTTTTGTTCCTTTAAGCAAAATATGTGGTGTTTTCTGCAACTGTTTAGCCTATTCTATTATGTCTTTAAATATGTATTTTCAGTTTTGACTTTGAAGATCTCTACGAATAACTAGAGCATGTTGTGACTTTACAAATTTACTTGGGACAGGTATCTTACCAAGACTGTAAATTAAGCTCTTATGATGTCTGTGTTCACAGTGAGTGACTATTTCATTGCCCTTCTCTTGCTTACAGTTACAGCTTAGAGATTGTTTTGGTGTTTTTGATTGCACTTGTCTCATATATATTCTGCATTTATTTGACTCTTGATACTTTGCATTTTGTCTGGATATTCTTTTCCTTTATTTTTTACTGTTTGAAAAAAATTGACCATTTATGCAAATGTTTGTCTTATTAGTTACTAAAGTTAAAATTAAAAAAAAGATGGTTTAGATTTCATGTCTGTTTGAAAACGTGTATGCTCATAAGCTACTAAGGCATTAGCTTAATCTTTTACAAGGTAAAATGAAACCCCCATCAATTTGCCAGATGCTAGTTGTTATCCTTGATCATGTACAACATACATTTGATTTGACTGTGGAAGGTTCCAGATTTTAGCCTTTGTTTCTTTTCTTGCTCCTAATAATCTCACCTTAGAACAGGGTATAACAGTCGGCCAACATTTGTTGAATTGAAAGTCATTGAGTTTTATCATCATAACTGTCAGACTTGCAATATCAATTCAAAGTTCAAACACCATTTTCAATTATTGTTAACAACTATATTTTCAATCTTCAGAGTTTTCTTATCAGTTCGCTTCCTTTTTTCCCCTGAATGATTTACAAGTTTACAACTTTTGTCAGGATGGACATTTTTTAAGCTGTGGCTCCATGTTTATGTATACTTTTATAAATTCACATCTAGTGCTATTGCAGACAATTCCAGCGTCATGTGTTCTTGGTTCATCGTGGGCTGACTGGCGTTGTATATTTGCACAAACAAAGTATGTTCCTTCTAACAAATAATTTCTTAATTCATAACATGTTTGGTTATCTAAAGTTTCTTTTATTGGGATTCTGGAAAATATATTTAATGCTGTATGTTGAACTACTTTTTTGATAGTTCTGTATATTTATTTTGGTCCTTCAATTAGTTACTTTTGATTACAATATTGTTATTATTGTAATACTATTTTAGGCCAAAAGGATCTATAGAGTACCTGATTTGTTTACCAGCACATGGAGCAGTTATTGGAGCATGGTTTGGGGCTTGGCCAATGCCTCTTGACTGGGAGAGGCCATGGCAAGTAATTTAATTTCCCTTTTCCAGTCCTTTGTCTTTGAATTCATCAAGTCGTTCAGAGCAAACAGGAAGAGCAGTTCTTACCAGAGTTTTGTTATTTCATAAGCCTCTATACATTTTCTCACCAGTTACTACTACTACTATTATTATTATTATTATTATTAGCATTTTATCAATCCTATTTTACTTGTTTAATCTGTGATCATGTTTCAATAATTTATATTCCTTCACAAGTTTATGATCAAATGTTTCTGAAGGACACCTCTCTCACACCATTACCATGCTTTTGAGTTATTTTTGGAAAGGGAGTTTTTCTTAATAGCATGACAGACAGCAACTGTCTATCCCCCTGTGAACTTTTCCTTTTTCGTTAGTTAATTTTATTGTCATTTTTTTGGCATAGACTACTAACAGAAAGTTAGATCATACACAAATCTAGAATGTGAAAAGATTGTAATTTAAGATAACCAGATTCATCTGTTTTGTGTTTTGACATTGTTTTTCTTTCTGAAGCATAAAATAATCATTCTCCGAACCCAAAATCTGTTAGATTGTTACAGTGGTATAAAATGATGGACTGCTTCTCTAATTGATTTTCAAATGATATAGTTCATTTGATGTGTTGTTTTATAGCGTTTACATATTTTCCATATAATTTGTAGGAATGGCCCATTTCTGTGAGCTATGGAACCATAGCTGGTTACCTGGTGGCATTGGTTGCATCATTGGGCTTTGTTCTTGCTTGTGGTAGGTCACAACATATCAAAAGAGAATGAAGTGCTAGTAGCAGCATCTGATTATATTAATTGGTAAGCTACTTTACCAACAGTTGTTTTTTTTACTCAGTTGAAATCAAATGGAAAAGATAATTAAGGAGGAAGAGAAAAATAAGACGGTTAACAATAGTCTTAGATATTTCATCTATACATAGTGTTTTTTTTTGCCAACTATGTCAAATCTTAATTTTAAAGTGGATCACATTATTTTTTTTTGCTTTTGTATTTTGCTGCTAGTGGGTGAGATGTAGAAGCATAATATCTTGATGAACTAGACATGGAAGCTGTCTTCTTTAGGACCTGTCTGTAGGCAATGGATAGTGATTTATGATGACAAAAGGAAAACTGGTGCTACAAAACTCCAGGCTCTCACCATGACATGGTCCAGCTAGGGGTTGAATCCATTATGGATCTATTGTAGACAGTATTACCTTGCATTTGTAAGAGGCTAATTTCGTACGCAAATATGTGACCACCTAGTCACTTGGCTGCAAATCTAACTGTTGTACCAAGGTTCTTTCAGTGATTTATGATGATAATGATTTATTTCTATTTTGTTTTAGTAATGTTCAAGAAGTATGCTTTTATTTTGGATTTGCAAAATTTCAAGTATATAACTTATTTTAAAATTTTATATACATACCATGTATGTATTTGTTAGGTAACCCCACAAGTAGTTAGTTACAATTGGTTAGTGTGTGTGTATGGGAAGTAGTTGAATCCAACATTATCGGACTCTCAGATGAAAGCTATAACATAGTTTTTTTGACATTTTTTTACTTTGGAAAGTGTGATTGTCCAGTTCAACGTGTTCCAACGCATATCCAAACACACCCTTAGTACTTAGTAGTTACCTATCTGAGTTATATTAACAGTGAGTTAGTTATGTGAGATAGTTTGATTATGGCATGTTACCAATAAATAACTATGGGATTAGGGAGTTGAAAGGGAGGATATCTTGTCATTTTGTATTGTAAGAGGATTGGGGCATTTTGGCTTTGGGGAGGTGCAGACCTGCGAAGTTCTGCAAGTTTAAACTTTTTTCTTTTTGCAATTTTGTAGTCCTTTTATTATTCTTTACCGTTCCTCACAATATTATGCACATATTGAATTCTAAATATTTTAAGAATAGTTTATTGAATTGGATATTGCATCCAATATGTATATTGTATGATTTGTCTGAGCATCATAAGACTGGTAATTTATAAAATGATATAAAATGTATGGTAAAATCTAGCTATTTACACTTATATTTGTACAAACATTTTCTGCTAATGGAGTATAACTGGTCCAAGCCAGTACAAAAAAGACTAATATCACATGTAGAAAATCTGAGTATTATTGCTTGCACTGGAATACAATCATGAGTCTGCCTATATAGGCCATTGATAATCAAGAATAACATGAAATAAGGAATTAAATCTTCCTAATTATTACTGGTAATCTGTCCTAAATCAATATTAATCATAGGGAAAAATCTTAAATCAATTACATATTTACAACATCCCACCTCAATCTGGTGAATGAATATTTATCATTCCCACCTTGCAAGTAAGTTGACTGAAATATTTTGTTGGCAAGCCGTTTCTTAAGACATCTTCTAGTTGGTGCCAAGAAGGAAAATAGGTTGTTATCAATCCACTATCTAGCTTCTCCTTAATGAAGTGTCGATTTATCTCAATGTGTTTTGTCCTGTCACTGAACAAGATTATGTGCAATGTTGAAAGCTGATTTATTGTCACAAAACAACTTCATGAGACCCTCATACTTTATCTTTAAGTCATCAAGTAAAATTTTCATCCACAATAGCTCACAAATTCATTGTGCCATAGATCTAAATTATGTCTTAGCACTTAATCGAGCCACTACACTTTGCTTCTTACTTCTCCAAGTAACAAGGTTCCCACACAAGAATGTGCAATAGCTTGAAGTAGACCTTCTATCACTTACTGAACCTGTGTAATCTGCATTAGTAAAAGCCTCAATAGTTAAGCTTCCACCTCTTTTGAACAAGAGTCCTCTCCCTAGAGTGGCTTTGAGGAATTGCAGAACATGATTTGCAGCCTGCAGGTGTTGGACTCTTGGATCATGCATGAATTGGCTCACAACACTAACTACATACACTATATTGTTAGATACAGGAATAGCATGAAGAAGGATCAAGATATATCCTAAAGCTGAATGAGTGTTTTAGCTTTGTGCATGTCATTTAATTGAAAGCATTTGTAAATTACTTGATGTAGGAGAGAATCATCCTATGATCCTTTGCATTACATAAACATTCATTGACTTGCATTCATGATTTTACAAAAACACATGGTTTGTGAAAAATGTTTAAGATTACAGGATTGCATCAAAGTAAAGTGATCATGGTTTTAAGTTTTTGGAAAAATTATTTTTCACTGTATCAATCGATTACCACATATTGGTAATCTATTACCCAACCTTTGAAGAACAAAATAATCATTACCAGTGTTATGTAATCGATTACTCAATATAAATATAGAACATGACTTGACTGTGTTAATCGATTACAATTTATCAGTAATCGATTACTTAGTTCATTTATGGAACAATGAATCTCTGTAGTAATTAATTACAGGTCGAAATAATCGATTACTTTGTTCATATAACCTTTTCAGAAAATTGAAGAATATTTTAATCGATTAAAGTTGTTTTCAATTGATTACAAATGAAGTTTTAATCAATTACATTCAGTTACATTAGTTTGTTATAAATGGCTAGTGAGTTTTTTGAAACTTACAAGATTACAACTCTACGAAATTCTCAAAGCTTTCATAAGTCTTCTGAAAGAAAAAATATTCTGAGTTCTAAATTTCTTGTCCCACATATTCAAATCTTCATGCTGTATTGAAAGGTTTCTTTGGCAACATTTCAAAGAAGCTTTTAGAGAGGAAGTTCTGAAATTGTTTTTCATTTTCAACTCTGATTGGTAAACCATATTCATTCATAATCATTGGATCATTGGGTTGTCTCTCCATTAGCTTTGCTTGCAAATTTGTTTTTGTATTTTTGGTTGTTTGTAACTATTACAAAGAGGTTCTTTAAAGCTTTTCTAGAGTAGGGTTCTCTAGAGGGAAGAGTAGAGAAGGGTTCTCTATGTCTTGATCATTAGAAGTCTGATAGGGTTTTAGATTTTAGTTCTTTATCTAGGGTTGATAAAGGGTGATCGTTTGTAAGCTTGTAAAGAACATATTTTGTTAATAGTGGAATTTTGGCCAAGGTTTGGTAGGAAGAAACTGGATGTAGCTTCTCTTGTTGAGAAGTGAACCAGTATAAGTTCTTGTATTAATCTCTATCTTTAATCTCTTTTTGTTATCTTGATCTGTGATTCTTCGTGAATTCTTTATTACTCAACAAGTTAAGTTTTTGTAATTATTTTCTTGAGCTAAGTGATTTGATTGATTGAAACATTCTTGATTTAACTGTGATAAAGATCCTAAATTCGCTACTTGTTTTAAACAAATTTTAAAGACTCTGTTTTAACCAATTCACCCCCTCTTGGTTATTTTGTGTGTTCATATTGTTTTCAATTGGTATAAGAGCTGGTTCTTGAGTGTTATTCAAGATCATTATCTTTTTTAAAAGAAAATGAATACAACACAAATTACCTTCAAAGAGGGTGTCTCTCTCATTCGTCCTCCGATGTTTGAAGGAGATCATTTCAGTTTTTGGAAAAAAAAATGTAGATATTCATTCAATCAAATGACCCTGGTGCATGGAATGAAATAGAAAAAAAAGCCTTTGGTTCCTATGAAAACTGTTGGTAATAATATGATTCCCAAAGAATGGGATGAGACGACAGATGCAAAAAAGAGAGTTGTTCAATATTATTTTAAAGCTAAGAACATGATTACTTTTGTACTTTCTTCTGATGAATTCTTTATAATTGTTAGGTGTAAAAGTGCAAAGGAGATGTGAGAGATGTTGGAAGTCACTCATGAAGGGATTGATGATGTCAGAAGATCAAGGAAGCATGTCTTGATTCATGAGTGTGAAATGTTCAAGATGAACACCACAGAAAACATATCTCAGCTCCAAACAAGATTCACTCACATTATGAACCATCTTCTTGGTCTTGGAAAGATATTTGATGTTGAAGAGTTAAACATCAAAATCTTGAAGTGTCTAATAAGACCATGTTAACCAAAAATGACAACAATCAAGGAATCAAAAGATCTATCCAAGATGTCCATGGCTGCATTATTTGTTAAACTTCTTGACTATGAATTAGAATTGTCTCAATTAACACATGATGAAAATGCAGATAAAATGCAAAAGAGTATAGCTTTGAAAGCTGCAACTCCTAAAGTGGAAAAAGAATACTCAAGTGAAGATGAAAGTGATGAACACCTGAACCTAATAGTCAAAAGATTCAGCAAGTTCTTGAAGAACAAAAAGAATAAGAAACTCTCAAAGTTCAACAAAAGAAATGACAACAACAACAACAACACAAACTTCACCTGTTTCGAATGTGGTAAGTAAGGTCATTTTAAATTTGAATGTCTTATAGTTTTGAAGATACAATTAGATGAAAAGAAATCAAAGAAAACCTGCAATGAAGGGGAAGACAATGCCTCAACAACATATGATTCATAGTGTGAGAATGAAAAGGCTAATGTATGTTTCACCTCCATAATTAGTGAAAATAAAGAACTCTCAAGTGCTAAATCAGAAGTAGACTTTGAACTTGATCAAATTTTTTATGTTTTCCATGATATGCATGAAGAGGCCTAAAAGCTTGCAAAATCCAACAATAGGCTGAAAGGTAACCTTAAATGGCATATCACTAAACTTGCTGAACAACAAGGTGAACTTTGTAAGTTGAAAGAAGAGAATGAGAAACTTATTTCAAGCTACAAAGCTAATGGATGTGTGTGTGCTTCTTCTTCTACAAATGTAGATTATTGTAAAGCTTTAGAAAAAGAATTGGATGATTTTAAAAAGAGTCAATCTGAAAAATATATGCAATTGCTTTAAGAAAATTCTTACTTGGTTGATATTTTGAAAAAGCTTTATAAAGGAAAATACACTTTAGATCAAATGCTGAGCGTACAAAAATATACTGGATTCCTTCTGGTTTGGGTTACACATATGGAACAAAACCTTTTGGAAATACAAAGTTTGTACCATCAAAACAGAAGAATCAAAGAGGTTTTTTAAAAACAAAGCATAATCAGTTGACTCATTTTGAAAGAGCATCAAAACTTGTAACTTGCAATTACTGCATGAAGAAAGGTCATACATCTCATAGGTGCTATGCTAGAAGGTTCCATGTGCCTAATAGAGATTACATTTGAATTCCAAAGAAAAGAAGAAAATTACTAACCATTATGGACCCAACATTAAGTGGGTACCATCCTTTGGCACTTAGTTTGATTTTTGCAGGTGTGTCTTAGAGCAAAATCATCATTATGGTACTTAGACAGAAAATGCTCTAGACACATGATAGTGAATCACTTGACAGAAATTGATTAGTCAATCATATACTCAAAGGAAAATGGAGTGGACACCAGCACATAGAGATCAGGTTTCATTTTCTTAAAGATCACATTAAAAAAGGGTAGTTGTTCAATTGAGTCTATTGATCATTCATTGGTTGGTATATCTAACAAACCCTTATCTTGAAATTAATTTTATGATCTTAGGAACATGCTAGGTATTCTTGATGAATCTAATATATGCTAGCATGCTTGCAATGTGCTTGACTACATAATATACCATTTATATTGATCATTCATCACATATGCTTAAAATTCGAAATCCTGTTGAAAAACACTGTTCAATTTGCATAATTGTCTACTTTAATCGATTACTATGAATCTTAATTGATTATTTGAGGTTTAGAGACAAGCTTAGAGACAACTTTTCTGGTGTAATCGAATACAATGCAAATTAATCAATTACTTGGTACTTTCAGTGCTTTTCAAAATCAAAACCTTGTTGGAGTAATCAATTACTATGATGAATTAATCGATTACTTGTGGTTTAAATGCATCCAATATCAAAATCTATCTGGAGTAATCGATTACATTGTCGTATTAATCGATTACTTAAGGCTGAGGACTATTTCAAAGTTTGCTTGCATGTTTCTTGTTTTGCTTCTATCATTAATGGATAAAATTCCCTTTTATGGTGTTTATATCTTCCTTTGCTTATCTCATATATCTCTTGATTATTTTTGACTTTGATAAGTCAAAAGGGGGAGAAAAATAAGAACATATTAACATATTGAGGGGGAGAAAAATGAACAAATATATGATGTGCAAGTGCAATTACATCCTCATATGATTTACTCTGAATTCTTAACTCTTAATTGTTTATTGCTCTTATATGGATTTAATATAAAATCACCTAAGATAAGGGGAGCAATATAATGGATATATATTGTTTATGCAAAGTATACTTGACACTTGTTTTTGGCAAAAACTAAATTGATTTCATATATCAAGTATAAAGCTCCTAGCATTCATCCCTTGGAAGCACATAAAGGCTAAATATGTTCAATTGAATTTTGGCATGATCAAAGAAAAAAAGGGGAAGATTGTTAGATATAGAAAGAACATAAAGAAGGATCAAGATATATGCTGAAGTTGGATGAGTGTTTTAGCTTTGTACATGTCATTCAATTGAAGGCATTTGTAAATTGCTTGATGTAGGAGAGAATCATCCTATGATCCTTTGAATTGCATAAACATTCATTGACTTGCATTCATGATTTTACAAAAGCACATGGTTTGTGAAAAAGGTTTAAGATTTCATGATTGCATCAAAGTAAAGTGCTCATGGTTTTAAGTTTTTCGAAAAATTATTTTTCGCCGTATTAATCGATTACCACATATTGGTAATCTATTACCTGAGCTTTGAAGAAAAAAATAATCAATTACCAACATTATGTCATCGATTACTCAGTATAAACACAGAACATGACTTGACTGTGTTAATCAATTAAAATTTATCAGTAATTGATTACTTAGTTCATTTATGGAACAATGAATCTCTGTAGTAATCGATTATAGGTTGAAATAATGATTACTATGTTCATATAACCTTTCCAAAAAATTGATGAAAATTTTAATCGATTAAAGTTGTTTTCAATCGATTACAAATTGAAGTTTTAATTGATTACTTAGGCGATTTAATCGATTACATTCAGTTACATTAGTTTTTATAAATAGTTGGTGGGCTTTTTAAAACTTACAAGATTACAACTCTATGAAATTCTCAAAGTTTTCATAAGTCTTTTGAAAGAGAGAAAGAATATTCTGAGTTCTAAAGTTCTTGTCCCACATATTCAAATCTTTATGGTGTATTGAAAGATTTCTTGAGCAAGATTTCAAAGAAGCTTTTGACTCTGATTGGTAAACCATATTCATTAATAATCATTGGATCATTGGGTTGTCTCTCCATTAGCTTTGCTTGTAAATTTGTTTTTGTATTTTTGGTTGTTTGCAACTATTACAAAGAGGTTCTTTAAAGCTTTTCTAGAGTAAGGTTCTCTAGAGGGAAGAGTAGAGAAGGGTTCTCTATATCTTGATCATTAGAAGTCTAATAGGGTTTTAGATTTTAGTTCTTTATCTAGGGTTGATAAAGGGTGAGCTTTTGTAAGCTTGTAAAGAACATATTTTGTTAATAGTGGAATTCTGGCCAAGGTTTGGTAGGAAGAAATTGGATGTAGCTTTTCTTGTTGAGAAGTGAACCAGTATAAGTTCTTGTGTTGATCTCTATCTTTAATCTCTTTTTGTTATCTTGATCTGTCATTCTTTGTGAATTCTTTATTACTCAACAAGTTAAGTTTTTGTAATTATTTTCTTGAGCTGAGTGATTTGATTGATTGAAGCATTCTTGGTTTAATTATGATAAAGATCCTAAATTTGCTGCTTGTTTTAAAGAAATTTTAAAGACTCTGTTTTAACCAATTCACCCCTCTCTTGGTTATTGTGTGTGTTCATATTGTTTTCATATATCCGGTCTAGTGTGCCATGTAAATCAGCTTCCCCACTAGTATCTAGTATTAGGCCTTGTCAACCTTGACTTTCTCCTCTTCAATGCTCACTTTGTGATTTTGCTCGATAGGAACACTTGCAGGTTTACATCCAAGTTTTCCCGTTTCTTGTAAAAGATCAAGCACATACTTCCTTTGAGAAATGAAAATGTCTGAATAAGCCACTTTAACTCCTAGGAAATCCTTGATTTCCCAAGGTCGTTCATCTCAAACTTTACAGATAATTTCTCCTTGAGTTACTTCTCAATTGGATCATCTTCTGTAACAATAATATCATCTGCATAAACGAGAAGTACATTTAGTTTTCCTCCATGTGAATTTTTAAAGATAAGTGCTTGATCTCCTTGGTTTTGTTTGTAGCCAAGGCACACCATTGCTTTTGTAAATCTTCCAAACCATGCTTGAGGAGATTGTTTCAACTCGTATATGGCCTTCCTCAATTTGCACACCTTGCTCATACCACTTATGGGTCCAAATCCTGAGGGAATCTCCATCAAGTTGACTAGGAAAGGAGAAGAGTTTGAGTGGAGCGAAGCCTATGCGAAGGGTTTTCAAGAGTTGAAGAAAAGGTTGATATCTGCACCAGTTTTGGTTCTACCTAATACGGAAAAAGAATTTGAAGTATATTGTGATGCATGCATCTGGACAAGGATTTGGATGTGTTGTTGCAAGAAAAGAGAGTGATTGCTTATGGTTCTAAGCAATTGAGGATGCATGAAGTGAACTATCTGATACATGATCTGGAGTTAGCAACAATGGTTTTTGCACTCAAGATTTGGAGACATCAATTGTATGGAGCAAGGTTCGAGGTGTTCAATGACCATAAGAGTCTGAAGTATCTGTCTGATAAGAAATAGTTGAACACGAGACTGAAAAGATGGATGGAATTCTTGAAAGACTCCGAGTTTAAGTTGTCTTATCATCCTGTGAAGGCTAATGTAGTGGTGGATGCATTGAGTCGGAAGTCATTACATATGTATGCTATGATGATAAAGTGATAGAGGACTATCTAAGGATCATGATGATGAAGGTCCATTCCAAGCCAAAGGTCTTGAAGGAAAGCTTGAAGCACTTCCTTTCGTGAGCTTTGAAGGACCCATGACAAGAGCTAGAACCCAAGCCTTTCAAGACCACATCAAAAGTCTCGTCTGTTGTAATAAGCAAGTGTTGTCTATTTTAATCGATTACAATATTTCTATAATCAATTACACAAGCAAGTGTTGTCTGTTTTAATCGATTACAATGTTTCTGTAATCGATTACACAACACTGGAACGCTCTATTTTAATCGATTATGGATCGTATTAATCGATTACTTTTGGTTAAAATCGTAGTGCTTCTATATATTTTCGCTATTTTTGTAATGGGCTTTTATATTTCTGCAAATAGGCCTAAACTTACATTTTTAGGTGTTTATTAGAGGCCTAGCCATATAAATACTCAGACTTTGCTATTTATGGTTAACTTTGATTAATAGAAATTAAGCATTTGCTTGAATTGAGAGCTTAGTCTATTGTTGGTTCTTGATTGAAACCAAACCAATGCTTATCAAGGAAGCTTTCCTTTGTGGCGAATCCTCCTCTGACTTATCGTTCCGTTTGTGGATCGTGGTGTCATTCCTAATCATTCCTTAATCTTCTCTATTTTTCTATTTGATTTTTAAACCACAATTCATGGAGTCTTGAAGCTTGCAATCCAGAAACGATCCAAGCCAAGCATTCATGTCTTGGTAGTCATCATGTGGTAATTAGAGCTTGATTCCGGAAAGCATTTCGTAAAGATTTCTATCTATGTTATATGCATTTTCGTTTTTATTTTTTCCAGAAAATGAAAATGGAAAAATCATGATTCTTGCTTGTTTGTTGTTCTTTGTGTGTTTCTTGTGTGACTTTTGAGTTTATCTTGCAATTACCTTCACTTCCCCTATCATTATGTTAAATTCTAAGTTGTTTTGAATATGGGTTGTTCTTCATGAAACTTAAACCATTGTTGGAAATTTTTTTAGTTTGATTCATAAAATTCTGTCTAGAGAGTTTTGGGGCATTTATGCAAATATCAAAAGTTTTTGGTCCTAAAAGAGAAAATATGAAGGACCAAGAGGCAATTATTAAAAAGTATATTGGGGTCAAAATGAAAATATAAAAAATATGAGGATCCAAGTATAAAAAAAAGTTGACAGCCAAAAAATTATTTTAAAAGCCCTCTCTCTCTTAATCTGTGTTTATTGTTGCTTAATAGCACTACCTTTTTGCATAATTACAGTAGTTTATGTTTAGCCAAATTTTTTTTTATATATCTTCATCATTCTCTTCTTTGACTTTCCTTTTGAGTTGTGCTTTTCTTGTTGAGCTTTTATTGTTTGTCTTCTAAATTTCCAAGGTTTTTTGTCTTAGAGTTTTCTTTCTTCCTTGACCTCTTAAGTTGAGTTTGGATTTGTTTCATCTTTCACTTTGGATATTCATTGATTGAAATCTTTGGTTGAATTTCAAGAGTTGAAGAAGAGTTAGAGTGGAAAAAGACAAGAGTGAACCTTATAGAAAAAGTCTTCCAAGTGTGAAACACGAGTGTTGACGAGTGTAAACACTTAGTGAGTGGTAAGGTCCATTATTGTTTTGTTTTACCCACCTTTTTCTTGTAGCAATGGTGTTCGATGGCAATAATGATCCACCTTCACCTAGAATCGCTATGCTAATGACTTCATTGGCTAAGCAAATGGATAGGTTGCAAATAAATGTTGAAAGAAGGATGGACGAATGTTTTGATGAGATACAAAGAAGTATTCAAGAGTTAAGTGGAAGAATGGAGGACATAGAGAGAAGGAGACATCATAGGTCACCTCATTCTTCTCAAGGGAGTGATGATGGTAGAAGGCATAGGCCTAGGAGGAATAAGGATGGAATAGAAGATGTGAAATTCAAACTTCCCAAGTTCTTAGGTACTAATGAACCGGAGGCTTACCTTGATTGGGAGATCAAAGTCGACCAAGTTTTCGATTGTCACAATTTTAGTGAAGAAAAGAAAATGAAGTTGGCTAGCTTAGAATTTGAGGGGTATGCCATGGCTTGGTGGACTCAAGTGCAAATGGAAATAGGAAGATTGAGGAGATATTGACCCGACACATGGTTGATAATGAAAGGAATCATGAGCGAGAGTTTTGTCCCACCTCAATACATAAGGGATTTGATTAACAAATTACAAAGGCTCTATCAAGTGAATACATGTGTTGATGAGTATTACAAGGAGATGGAGATTTCTTTGGTAAGAGCAAATATTGAGGAGACTAATGAGGTTACAATGGCTAGATTTTTGAATGGCTTGAATAGGGACATTCAAGATGTTGTAGAGCTTCAAACATACAACACCATGGATGAACTTTTACATAGGGCTATTGAAAAACAAAGGAACACTTCAAAACAACCAAGAGGGGGGGTGAATTGGTTGAACCTTGGCCAATTAAAATTTTAAAATCAGAGTTACCACAGGATCTTTATCACATTCAAAAGTTGTTTCAACACCAAGAATCAATATTCAATCAACTTCCCTTTCCAAGAAGAATAGAAAACAAAGTATTGATTTCTGAGCAATGAAATTGATTCACAAACAAAGCAATTAAGAGATGATGAGATTAAGAGAAAGATTAGCCACAGATTTTATACTGGTTCACCTCAAACACTATGAGGCTACATCCAGTTCTTCTACTCAACACTAGAGTAGAGTTCCAATATTGTAAAAATATTCTTACAAGCAAATTTACAAGTCTCTCATCATCAACCCTAAATGATGTTCAGAGATCCAAAACCCTATTAGATCCTTAGAGACCAAAACCCACACTGAGAACACTACTCATCTGTTCTTAGAAACACTATCTCCACACTTGCAAGAAACCCATTTACAATAGACTAACCTTTACAAAATTTAAAGAACAGATTACACCATCAAAGAATAAGGAAAAATATCACCTGATAATCCAAGAATGAATGCACATGAACGAATCACAGGTTTGATGACAGATTACCAACACATATGCAACCCTTTCCTTATGCTTTGAATGAATCAATGAAGCTTCAAT
>PYAF01001415.1:67597-86020 GCA_007407185.1 Glycine tomentella | reverse complement strand
TCATGATAGTCAAATTAGAAGTGCATCCAAAGTGATTATTATTAAACTTTTTTTAGCTCTAATAACAACTAAGTCAAAAGTACATCAAAAGTAGTTATTACTAAAAAAAATATTATTCTTCTTAAGAAAAGATATATTTTTTAAATTACTATAACTACAAAATAATTAACTATTATAAAATAGTTAACTAACAAAATGGAGTTTAACTTATTTTCTAGTCATGTGTCATCATTTTATTTACTATTATTATTTGATATTTTACTCATTGTTTCATTCTAATATCCTTATTAATGTAAAGATTAAAAATTTATACTAAGGCTCAAAAGATTTTAGGCAAAAAATTATAAATAATACAAATTAATTAATTAATTAGGCATTTGGTGTAGGGGGCAAACAAATTGGGAAAATGGTGCACCCAACGTGTTTGAACATGCCCAAGCTAGGCGTGTTTGAACACGCCCAAGCTAGGCGTGTTTGAACACGCCCAAGCTAGGCGTGTTTGGGTTCCTTTTCCCCTATAAATATCCCCAAATTTACTTTTTCACCATTTCACTTTCTCTCTAAAAGTTGGTCTGCCTTCTCTCTAGAGCTTGGGAGTGGATATTTTCTGAAGCGAATCCCTGCCAACAGGTAAGTGGATTTAACAATTTTACATATTATTTAATTTGTTATACTTTTTAATTAGAAAATTGTTAGGGCCATATGAACTTGTTAGCGACATAGATTTAGGGTTTAATATGTTGTGTTTACTGTTTAGGGCTTGGGTTAAAGATTTAGGGTTTATGGATTTCGTTTTAGTTTTAGGGTTTAGCGTGTTAGTGTTTAGTGGTTAGGGTTTGGGGGGTTTAGGTTAATGGTTTAGTGTCAAGGGTGTGTGGATTTACGGGTTAGGTGTATGTTAGTTTAAATGGTTAGGGTTTGTGTTAAATGGTTTGGATTTAGGGTATATGGTTTAGGATTGGCGGTCCAGGGTTGTAAGGGGTAGGGTTTAGGGTTTATGGTTTCGGATGGCATGGGTACAGGGTGTTAGGGTTTAGGGGTTGGGTGTTGGGGTTTAGGGTTTAAGGTTTAGGTTTCGCCGTGCATGGTTACATGGTGTTTGGGTTTGAGTTTAGGGTTTAGGGTTGGGGTTTGAGGTTTAGGTTTTAGGGTCTAGGTTTCGGTGAGCATGGTTACATGTTGTTTGTGTTTGGGTTTAGGCTTTAAGGGTTATAGGGTGTTGGGGTTTAGGGTTTAAGTTACAGTGGCCATGGTACAGGGTGTTTAGGTTAGGGGTTGGGTGTTGGGGTTTAGGGTTTAGGTTTCGGTGTGCATGGTTACATGGTGTTTGGGTTTGAGTTTAGGGTTTAGGGTTGAGGTTTGGGGTTTGGGATTTAAGTTTTAAGTTACGGTGGCCATGGTACAGGGTGTTTGGGTTAGGGCAGAGGCAGACCCACGGTGGGGCCCATGACCGCAAGTGCGAACTTAAAAATTCATTTGCGGAGGATCGGGAGCTTGCTGACGCATTGATGGAAACCCAAAAGAAAAACGTCGCAGCAATGCATTTGGGGTTTACGGTTGAGGGTTTAAGTTTTGGTGGGCATGGGTATAGGGTGTTTGTGTTAGGGTTTATGGTTTAACGTTTATGATAGATAAGAAAATTTTGTTTGAATGATTTGTGAATCGTACATATTTCGTTTAACATGGTTTTAAATTTTTGTATATTAAGATACTGATTAGATGGCTGATTCATCTTCCACTGATTCGTCGCGATCTGCATCCGATCATGAGGGTGAGCCCATGGATCCGACAGCCTATGTTGTCCTTACCCCATACAAGTGGGGAGCTTTGCGTAGGCATACTTAACGCACCCACGTTTCACAAGCTGTGTGGAACGAGGGCACAACTCGAGTATTGAAGACTCGACGTGGTAAGGTGACGGGGGGGACCACATCCCGACAATATACCCGATGTCCTTTATGATATGTTGCCTGATGCTGGGTTTCTTCATGTCGTACGCATGCGACATATTCAGGTATGCAAGTATGAAATGAGTAAAGACTTGTTAATTTCATAAATGTACTTGTTAATTCATTAATAAATTTTTTAGATGGATGCTAGGTTTATTAGTGCTCTGGTTGAACGATGAAGGCCAGAGACTCACACCTTTCACATGCCACAGGGAGAGATGACCATCAAGTTGGAAGACGTGGCTGGTATTTTGGGATTGCCCACGGAGGGCAATGTCGTTACTGGAGTAACGGTAGCCGATTGGGCGATTGTCATTGAGGACGTTTTTGGTCACGAACCTGAGGAGGACATCGAGTTGAGAGGTGGATATTTGCGCCTGTCTTTCTTTGATAGACATTTTGTGCATTGGGGTGAGGTGGTTCCCTAATTGGTTCACGTGATGCAGTTTATGAAGGCCCACATTGCACGACTTCTTGGAGCATAGCTGCTGAGCGACCAATCTGGAGGTAGCATGATCGCAGCACGTTATTACCCATTGCTTGCTGGGGATTTCGTGGACATCGGTGGATACAGCTGGGGCTCAGCGGTCCTTGCACATTTGTTTAGATAAATGTGCGAGTATACAGATTCAGGTAGGAGTGACATTGGTGGATGTCATATGCTGCTTCAGGTGTGGGCGTGGCTGGGATTCCAACCCATTGCTCCAGCTATTCCGCTGCCTACTCAGTCGGAGTGGCATTTCGAACACCGGTATGTGTGACTATATTTTGTTTTTGTTAACAATTTTTACAATTAAGTCCTATAATATACTAATATTAGTTATTTTGAAATTAGGTTTAACGCTTTAGGCCGGTTTAAACCGCACGAGCTGGTCTTGTATAGAATGGCATTGGATTCCCTCACTCGACACGAGGTACATATAGTAATTTTTCAATAATTGTACGTTTGCATTTGTGGAACATGTTGTTACATAATGATGTGTTATTTTGTTCTGCGCAGGTGGTATGACAACCATATGGAGACTACGACTTTCTTGGTGCATCTGAGCATCGGCGACTGTTGTGGATGACAATTACTCCTATTATATGCTTCCACATAGTTGAATATTTCCAGCCGAATAGATGCATGCGCCAATTCAGGAGGGATCAGCCAATCCCACGTGCTCTCAGGAAGCTGAAGGGTGTGCATGACCTTTCGCTGCACTGTAAACGAGAAGACAACTGGGTTCGTAAACTGAGACCGTTTCCAGTTTCACAAGCAAGCCAGGCAGATCACCTTGTTCAAGGATTTCAGAGCGAGCCCGGCCCTGTATCATGACCACATGAAGGGTACATGGCCCTCTCTTATCATCATATCAAGATTAATGCACTGACGGGTCTTCCATCTTGCAAATAAGGCATATCCTGTCTAGACACATAACTTGTATCCAGGCGCTTCATATTCGACTGGAGTTCGCTCCCAGAAATATAGCCCCCCACCATTCTTAGCAGAGGTTCCTTCCATCTAATCCCTCGAAGTACTTCGCTCACCTTCGAAGAGTGAAATGATCATTCAAAGCAAACTAACTAAAGGCTCCCCCCCGTGTCCACTAGCGCTCCTGTCCAGAGCGAAGAGAAGGCGAAAAAGCATCGCCAAAGCAGCACCCGCGACCTTGGCTTTTTAGAGAATCCCGCTCCTATGTCGTGGGACTTGTAGCTCGGCAGTCACTTTAGTTTAAGTAGGTTTGGGCTAGGTCGTTGCGCTCCTGCCACGTCTTGGCAAAAAAGTAGGCTGATGGGCAAGCCTCCTCCTGCCGCAATGGTGGGGGGGGGGGGAGAGGGGGCGGGACACTGCGAGGTGGGTAGTTTATCTGGGGCGGATGCCTCCTAAAGAGTAACGGAGGTGTGCGAAGGTAGGCTCAAGCTAAGATTCTGCTCGTGGTTCATCCTTTCGCTAACTTAGGCCCCAGAAGAATGGCTACCACCAGGAGTGGGCTGCCTCAAAAGAGGAAGCAGTCCAATCTATTCTATACGATCACTGATCGAATCGGGAATAGGGGCTTTCTCATCCAAGTAATCAAAGGTCCAAACGCAGCAAGGAGTGCCACACACGAGCGGAGCGAAAACTAAGCAGGGGGAATTATTCGTTGGGAGAAATCCTTTGATCTGCTTTAATGAGGGCCTTCTCTGTGCATTCATACGGTCAGATTCCAACTGACGAATAGAAGTCTTGCAGACTCATGCCTTAGCCACTTGGCGCTGGGAGGTTAGGGACCAGTAGATTGACCTCCCCCCATGCTTCAGGGGTTGCTGTCACCACACCTTGAGTACATGGTTTGGTACAGGGAAATCGGGAAGCGGTTCAGCATGAAGCAGGGTGCCAAGACGAGTCGTGGTGTAAGTTTTGTTCACATCATTATTTGTCTATTTAAATTAATTATGATAGATGACATAGTTGACACTGATGTTTATATATTTTAAATTGTAGGTTGATGGGCTAGAGGCGTTGTACTTCGCGACAACTAGCCCTAATGGGCGGCCTTTGACTTCGATTGGGCGAATGAGGAGGTCGATCGCTTAATGTCTGTCTTTGTCAAGAGTTGTCGTGTGGAGGAGGTAGGACCACATGCTCTTGAATCCCAACTTCAGCAGGACACACAGCTGTCTGTTGCAGTTGGCCGTCGAAGAAAAGAGGGATGTGGACTAGAGAATCGACGGAGACAGATGCAGCAGGTTCCTGAGTCCATTGTTCGTCCCAGGCCGCGCACCGAGGGTTACTATAGGCCTCCAGTTACTGCATCGACATATGGGACCTAGCCCGTATATTACGAGCGTACTGAGCAGGGGGGCAGGGGGGCATGGACTACGTTGAATTCAGTACTGAAGCCCATATGCCTACACCGGCCGACTCCTAGACCCATGCCGCATATGTTACTACTGCAATGACATGTGTAGATGTTGGGTTCGGTATTGGTCCCATTGATGCCAACTGGACTAGTGCAAACATCGACGACATGTTCTCGGAGATAGATTGTACTTCATCATGTTGTGGGGTTTGGCCACCACATTTACAATTTGTCACCGTAGCTATTGAGCATCCTATGCCGGTATATGCAAACCAGGGCACTCCATGTCCGTTTCCCTATGTCCATACGTATGAGGCAGGCCCTTCTGAGGCAGGCCCGTCTCAGCCAGACCCGTCTCAGCCAGGCCCTTCTTAGCCAGCCCCGTCCAAGCCAGACAGTTCTCAGCGACCTCGAAGACGAAGGCAACCTGATTGTCAAGCGCGTCATTTGCCTTGGCATCACCGTCTTAGTTTTAGTCGCTATTAGTGTTTTTTTTAATTTTTTATGTTGTTTTGTAATTGATTGTATTTCGTAACTTACATTTGTTTGTAACATTTATGTTAACCATGCTCGGTCTAACTATTATTTAAAGACGTTAACCCCGCAAACACTAACAATTACAGACGTCGTCAATAACACGAATTCATAACAGACACGAATTATTTCAAACGATAGTAAACACTACTTAAATAAAAAAATGAAGGGGAATACACATTTTTAATTAGAAGGATAATTAAAAACAACATCTTCGGCGTACATGTCTCATTCTATCTGGATATTTGGTTTGTTAAAAATAGCTAAAATCTCAATTGGACAAAGACGTTTCCAGTAGTTGGATTCCGCTAGCATCTTGAACACGTCTTCATCGCTTATCAACTCTTTTATGTCATACTCAATTGTGGTGTTTGAATATTGTGCATGTGCTGGATGACGAAAAAACAATTTTCTTACCACCTGTGAATGTGAATTCCATTAGGGGGAACCCCAACAGACGCAACTTGCTTGATGACGGCCTTTAGTGTTTCAATGGTGCATCCAGAAGGAATTTCAAATCTATTGGGTTTGTTCCAGTAAAGGAATAACCCACAAAATCGGCTCTTCGTGGTATGTTCCACCTTCTGTTGTAATATAGCATTGCATCATGTGTGGGGACGATGGTGGATTGAAGTAGGTTGATTATACCATCGGGTGTTCTGTTTATGGTGCATAATATTTCTATAGGGCCAGCACTCGACATTTGGTCATTGCACCTTAACATTCTGCAAACATCATCATCATTTGTGAGTGCGATAGAATGAAAAAAATAGTGCTGACCTGCATGTAGGGATGGTTGTCGATAGTAGATGTTATCAACAAAATGGTCATCTGTTAGTAGAAAGGTGTGGTGCATCCTACTCTTCAGTGTCTGAAATGAACAGTCATTAGGAACTCGCATTGGTATTGGAGTAGCACATTGAAAACAAACACTTGTTTCATCGTGCTTCGTTGATCCGTTTGGAAAAAGGAATGCTAATTTGGAGTTACCAATGTTCTGACTGCTGGTTTCTCCTTAGAATGCCATCGTATGTAAAATCAATTTTGCGAGGCGAGGTATGTTGTGTCCAAGCGTCTACCTTATATAGGGGTTAATCGCGCCCAAGTTGGGCGTGTCTAGTCACGCCTAAAGAATTCTTTGGCGTGTTCAGTGACGCCCTAGTTAGGCGTGTTCAACGACACCCTAGTTAGGTGTGTTCAATGATGCCCTTGTTAGGCGTGTTCAGTCACAACCAATTTGTTAGGCGTGTTCAGTCACAACCAATATGTTAGGCGTGTTGAATCACACCCTAGTTAGGCATCTTCATGTATTGTTCGCATTTCTAATATAATTTTTTTTAAAAAATTCAATTAATGTTGTACGTGTAACATAAATCATGGTAAATAAAAAATAATTAAAAAAGGGAAATTGATGTGTACCACAACCAAAACATTATCGTCGTATGTGTAACACAACATATATATAAATCAAATACATTTAACATACCACTTATCAATCAAACATAATAACAAAATCATGAAACACCACCCTGAGTAGGACAAGCTCTACGATTATGTCCAACTTGCTTGCACAGACCGCATTTAGGAAGTCTCTAAGATGTTTCGACTTCGTCCATCTCGTTATGTATTCTAGTGGACCTTGGACGACCCTTTGTACGCAACATTGAGCTGTCAGGTATGATAACTGGATCTTCACTCGGGGGAATAGCAAGTTCATTACCAATTGGCTGCCAAGGTAATGAATAAGCCTCAACTAACTTGATTACCAGGAACACATCATCCACATATTGCAAAGGATTCTGGCGGATATATAAAGCAGTAGCTGTGGCGTGGCTACAAGGGTATTTGAAGGCCTTAAACTTTCCACACTGACAAAAACGCTCAGTTAGGTTTACTGAATATGACCTCTCCCAGCCATCGTCCACCTCAAATGACGTTTGCTCAAGGTTATATGTGCGTACATTATGCCTTGTAGCAACGGTCTGATTATGCCTCAAAGCATCAACCACATTTTTACAATGTCGTTGCGAATGTTGAAGCTATGAAGTAGCCGCCTGACCCCTTCTCACAAAATATTCAACCAATCGACTGTATGTGTTCTTCACCAAAGCAGTGATAGGCATGTTTCTTGCTTCCTTGAACACCTTGTTGACTGATTCAGACAAATTTGTTGTCATATGGCCATATCTTCTCCCCTCGACATCATATGCATGACTCCACTTTTCCTTAGGAATGCTATCAATCCATTATGCAACTTCAGAACTGGTATCACAGAATCGTTCAAACGCTATGTCAAATTCAGCCATACAGGGAGTATAACCTGCACAATTGTAATACCATTAACATTATTTGGGTAACACATTTTTGTTAGCTTACTAAATTACAAATAATTGTGAACATACCCAAAGTCACGAGGGTCTTCTTCAATCTTGCATTCTTGAATCTTTGATTGAAATTACTGGCAATATGACGAAGGCAAAAAATGTGATGCGCAAAAGGTGGTTGCCAACCGGCATGATTCTGTAATGCAGATATAATGCTCCAGCGCTGATATGAAATGAGGCATATATTTTGCATTTGGGTTACGTGAAAACGAATGTTAGCAAGGAAATATTCCCAAGCTTCCAACGTCTCCCCCTCAACAATGGCAAATGCCAGTGGCAGACATTCATTATTCCTATCCTGAGTCGTGGCAATCAGCAATTTTCCTTTATACTTGCCATATAAGTGAGTCCCATCAATTTGAATGATGAGTTTACAAAATTTAAAAGCCTCGCAACACTGTCTAAAAGTCCAAAACATGCGCTGAAACACACTCTTACCTCGTACCAGTCGATGTGCCGCATAATATGCATTGCTTTGAATGATCAAAAGAAGAACCTAGTGAAAAACGAAGCATGTAGTTGCACCACCTCGGCAAAAATGCATAAGATTGTTACCAATCTCCATAAATCATTGCCATTGCTCTCTACTTCGCATACCATGCCTTATAATATGAAACTTTAAATCCATGGCTATTGGTGATCCTCTCCTGAACCAATGCCATTGACACGTTCGGTTCCTCCTTAACCATTCCTGAAAATGAAATTGTAACATTGACATTAACAACAAACCTTAACACAAATTAATATTTCTCATATAAAGCAAAAATTTTGAGTTCATACCTACTACAAGTGAAGCAATAATATCAACATCAAGTTGTCTGTGATCCTGTGTTATATGGTCATTCAGGCTATTGTGTTTTCCTTCCCATCTTGAAACCACCCACTTCTCACCGTACATTGGTTTATACACCCTAACCCTCTAAGGGCAACCATCGTTGTGAGCAACACACTTCATGGCAAACCTGTCAGGCTTGCTCTCAACCACAAATGCTTATTGATGCTCCCTTATCAGGTTCCGCTTAATTGCAATTTGTGCCTCCTTTTTGGATAGAAATTCCTGTTGAACAAACAAATCGTCCCCTAATTGCCAGGGACCTTGCACTGAACTCGAACCTGAAGCTGAACTGGTAAAAGATTCTTCTTCGCTTGGGTGATTCCAATCAATATATGGGTAATGTGGAATTCCGTCCCAAAAACGAATAACCGCACCACCTTTAAATACAAAACAGTTGAATAAACATGGGTTTGCAAACTAAAATACTATAATATACAGATGAAAAAATATTATACGACTTCATCATTCATTTAAGTCATGTAACATACCTTCAACAGGTTGTTCTGATTGAGTTGGTCCAACGTCCGGATGGTACCGCATTTCAGACGACCCCACGTCAGCGTGTTGTTGGAATGCAGTTGCATGCACACCAAAATCTTCATCATTATCGGACGCACTGACATTCTCCTGAAGAAGACGATCTTCCATCGCGATATGTTCATCATCGTTATCATCTTCATCGTCATCCATAACCCAAGTTGGGTCATGTGAATCTTCCTTAGACATGTTTGCACCTACAGCACCATATGATGATGCAATATGTGCAGAATTACAAGCGACTGACCTCGTGGGTAAAACAACATCCTCTACTGCGGTATAATCCACATACAACTCTAAAAAATTCTTCCTTGCCTGATTCAAAAATTCTTCAATCACCATTTCCAATTCTTCATCATCCTGTATTGGAAACCCCATGTATTGTTCATGTTGCCATATTCTTGCCGTTAGCAAAGTGATACAAGTCTTGTCATCTAGACCTAATTTTGGACGTATCTTCTCATGCAAATCACCCAATGTTGCTTTTCACTTGATACGTGTCATCCTTTTCCCCCTTCAAAGACAACACCTCTTCGCCCTTCAATTTTCCTTCCATTGAAAAATAACACAAGACGAACACACTCCTCATCACTTGAACTCATTTCCGCCCTCAACAAAAACAACAACTTCAAATTTTAAGAAACGATAAAATAAGCTGAAAAACCTAAACCCTAATACACACGCCTGAAGCACACAAACACCCAAAACCCTAAATTATGAAACATAAACCCTAAACCCTTGCCCTATACCAAAAGCCATAAAACAAGAACCATAAACCCTACACTACAAAAAAAAAGGCCTAAGACATGTACCATACCACCTAAACCCTAAACAAAGCACACCAACAACTAATCCCTAAACCCTACAACAAACAACATGTACCCATAAACTAAGCACCTAAAACCCTAAACGCTAAAACATAAGCCCTACAAAACACATCATAAAACCTAAACCCTAAAACACACGCCTGAACCACACAAACACTACACATTATTCTATTCTACACACAAACTCCATAGAGAAGGCTAAGAAACTTTTACAGAGAAGGTTAAATGGTATGAATGAGCCACAAGCTAAACCATTCTTCTAAACCCCCTAAACCCTAACCCATATATCCACACACCCTTAATACTAAACCATTAACCTCAACCCCCCAAACCCTAACCACTAAACACTAACACGCTAAATCCTAAAACTAAACCGAAATCCATAAACCCTAAATCTTTAACCCAAGCCGTAAAACGCAAACACAACACATTAAACCAACATACACAATAACAATTTCCTATGAACCTAACATATATGTCGCTAACAAGTTCATATGGCCCTAACAATTTTCTAATTAAAAAATATAACAGATTAAATAATATGCAAAATTGTTAAATCAACAACTTAATTGTTCGTAGGGCTTCGCTTCAGAAAATATCCACTCCCAAGCTCTAGAGAGAACGCAGAAAAACTTTTACATAGAACGTGAAATGGTATGAATGGTGCACTGTGTGAAATTTTGGGGCTATTTATAGGGGAAAAGGGACCCAAACACACCTAGCTTGGGCGTGTTTGGGTGCACCATTTTCGCAATTTGTTTGCCCCCAACACCAAATGCCTAATTAATTAATTAATTTGTATTATTTATAATTTTTTGCCAAAGATTTTAAGGTTTAAGGATTTCTAATTTTTCTAATAAGAATATACCTCTGCAGTGTTCAAAACTAATTTTAAGGATTCATTTAAAATTTTATACTAACTCTTACTAAGATTTTACACTTCAGCTAAAAAAAAAGTAGCCTTTTAGACCCAAAATGGGATCAACCCATGCAGTGCATAGTAAAAAAAAAAAATCAGAACCCTACTCCACTGACCTATCATTTTAAAAGGAGTATATATAATGGAAAGAGAAGGAGGAAGCTCCAACAACAACATGAGGGAAGGAGAAAGTGAAAAACGTGAGGGAAAGAGAATGCACGGAGACGACAACAGTGAAAATGTCACGATGCAGTGATGGTGACGACAGTGTTTACGCCAACAACAACAACACTCTAGCCCAGTTTTTATTTCTTGCCCCTATTCACCGCAAAAAGAGGGAAATTGTTAGGGAGGTGAAAGAATGCGAAGGTGACGACAATGCTTATACCAATGACGATGACACTCAAGCCAACATGGAAGTTCATGGTAAGATTGAAAATTAGAGGGAAGAGGGGGAAGAGATGAGGGAGAAAGGAGGAAGAACAACAGAGGGAGATGCTGCAACCGAAAATATTCTCTAGCGGTCGCGTGCGGCGGACCACAATGGCGCAGAGCTTTCTTTTCCTTTTTTTGTTGTTTTATTTTCTTTCTTTTATGATATTATTTTTGCTTTGTTTTCTCTTTAATTTGTGAGAAGATTTGGATACTAGATGGTTAAGCATACGCCCCCAAGCAATCAAATAATAAAGGAACAAAAATTATATACCAAATAGTGTAGCCTTGTTTGCTTTGATTTTCTTTGCCTCTATCACTGGCTGCTTTTCTCTCGTTGCCAACTGTCACCTTCACTCAAGTTTCAAATTTTAAAAAAATTTCCCTTTTTTAGCTTTCTTTCTTTTAGATTTCAGAGTGAAAATAAAAGGAACACTTCAAAACAACCAAGAGGGGGGGGGGGTGAATTGGTTAAACCTTGGTAAATTAAAATTTCAAATCAGAGTAGCCATAGGATCTTTATCACTTTTAAAAATGTTTTGAAATCAAGAATCATTTATTCAATCAAATTCCTCTGTCAAGAAATCAATAAGCTGTAAAAACTTTCTGTGCAAATAATTTGAATCATAACCAAAGCAATTTAGAGATGAAGAGAAGATAAGAAAGATTAGCCACAGATTTTTATACTGGTTCACTTCAAACACTATGAAGCTACATCCAGTTCTTCCACTCAACACTAGAGCAGAGTTCCACTATTGCAAAAATATTCTTACAAGATAATACAAGTCTCTCTTTATCAACCCTAGATAAAATTCAGAAGTCTAAAACACTATTAGACCCTTAGAGACCAAACCCAAAACTGAGAACACTACTCAGCTTCCCTTAGAGAAACACTATCTCTAATCATGTAAGAAAACTCATTTACAATAGACTAATCTTTACATAATTCAATCAAAAGAATTACACCTTCAAAGACTAAGGAAAGATTTCACCTGATAATCCAATGAACATATGCAAGTGAATGATTCAATCAGGTTGAAAGAGAGATTACAAACTCAATGCATTCCTTCCTTATGCTTTGACACAATGATGATGCTTCACTCCATTAATTCAAAGACCCATACGAATTTGTGAAGCCTATTTGATGTTAGAAACTCAGAAAACTCACTCAAGAAAATATCTATATTGTGATTTTTAATGAGTTTAATCGATTAACCCATGATGTAATCTATTATTACAATCCGTTTATCAGATACAGAGCATCTAACAGCTTTTAATCAGAATTCTAAGCATTCATTCATCTTATGACATATATGGCTTTAAATCATCACTCAAAACACATATAGAACAGGCTAGACTATGTTACTTTCATCAAGAATCGCTAGCATGTTCCTAAGTGTATAAAATCTATCCCTTGATAATGGTTTTGTGAAAATATCAGCAAGTTGATTATTGGTGTCAATGAATTCTACCTTTATGTTACCTTTTTGAATTTGATCTCTGAGGAAATAGTGTCTTATCTCAATATGCTTTGTCCTTGAATGCATAATTGGATTTTTTGATATGTTGATTGCACTTGTATTGTCACATAGCAGTGGAATCTCATTCAATTCTACTCCATAGTCTTGCATTTGTTGTTTAAGCCACAAGCTTTGTGCACAACAACTTCCAGCTGAAATGTATTCAGCTTCAGCAGTGGATAATGCAACACATGATTGTTTCCTACAATGCCATGAGACCAATGAACTTCCTAGAAGATGACAAGTGCCACTTGTGCTTTTTCTATCTAATTTGCAACCTGCAAAATCAGAGTCAGAATATCCAATAATATTGATAAAAGCACCTTTAGGATACAAAAGACCAACTCTAGGTGTAGCTTTGAGATATTTGAGGATCCTTTTGACAGCAGTGAGATTAGATTCTTTGAGATTTGCTTGATATCTTGCACATAAGCAAACACTCAGCATTATATCAGGTCTGCTAGCTGTCAAGTAAAGCAAAGATCCAATCATTCCTCTGAACTTAGACTCATCAACTTTCTTTCCACTTTCATTTGAATCAAGATATGTTGATGTAACCATAGGAGTAGCAGCATCCTTGCTTTTCTCCATCTCAAATTTCTTGAGAATTTCAAGACAATACTTAGATTGGTTGAGAAAGGTTCCATTCTTCAATTGCTTTATTTGAAGTCCAAGGAAGAATGTAAGTTCACCCATCATTGACATCTCAAATTCTTTCTGCATAGCTGATGAAAAATCCTTGCACAACAAGTGATTAGTAGAACCAAAAATTATATCATCCACATATATTTGAACAATTAAGAAATCATTTCCAAGCCTTTTGATAAACAAGGTTTTATCAACACTGCCCCTTGTAAAAGATTGATCAAGCAGAAATTTGCTTAACCTTTCATACCATTGTCTAGGAGCTTGTTTCAAACCATAAAGTTCCTTTTTCAATTTAAAAACATAGTTTGGATGTTTGAAATCAGTAAAACCAGGAGGTTGTTCAACATATATGTCCTCCTCAATGTATCCATTCAAAAATGCACTTTTAACATCCATTTGAAAAAGTTTGAAATTCATGAGGCATGCATATGCAAGTAATAACCTGATTGCTTCCAATCTAGTAACTGGAGCAAATGTTTCTTCATAGTCTATGCCTTCTTCTTGGTTATAGCCTTTAGCCACCAATCTAGCTTTATTTCTGACTATGATTCCACTCTCATCAAGTTTATTTCTAAAAACCCATTTAGTGCCAATGGGTTTAAGAGATGAAGGTCTAGGAACAAGTTCCTAAACTTCATTCCTCTTAAATTGATTGAGCTCGTCATGCATGGCATGCATCCAATGTTCATCATTCAAGGCTTGATCAATGTTCTTAGGTTCAATTTGAGAAACAAAAGCCATATCACAACATAGGTTTTTTAATGAGGATCTAGTGGATACTCCCCCTTTGAAACTTCACCTATGATGTTGTCAAGTGATAAATCTCTTGTTGTTCTCTAATCTTTAGGTACTTGATCAGGGGTTGTGGATTTTGTTTCAGCACTTGGTTCTTCAATTTTGGTTGAGGAAATTTCTATTTCAATTAACTCTTCCAGTTGACCTGCATCACCATCAAATTCTCTTTCCTCCTTAGAGGGATTAGTTTCATCACAAATCACATGTACCGATTCTTCAATGCACAATGTTCTTTTATTGAATACTCTATAAGCCTTGCTATGCAATGAATATCCAAGGAAAATTGCTTCATCTGCCTTAGCATCAAATTTTCCAAGTGATTCTTTCCCATTGTTCAGTACAAAACACTTGCTGCCAAATACTCTTAAATGAGAAATGTTAGGCTTTCTACCTTTGTATAACTCATAAGGGGTTTTCTTTAAAGTAGGCCTTATAAGTAATCTATTCAAAGTATAACACACAGTGCTTACAGCATCAGCCCAAATATACTTAGGTAAATTTGATTCATTAAGAAGTGTTCTAGCTCCTTCCTCAAGAGATCTATTTTTCCTCTCCACAACACCATTTTGTTGGGGTGTTCTTGGAGCTGAAAAATTGTATTCCATTTTCCTCACAGAATTTTTCAAAATGTTCATTTTGGAATTCACCACCATGGTCACTTCTTATTGAAACTATTTTACACCCTTTCTCATTTTGAGTAAGCTTGGCCATTTTTCTAAAAGTAAGGAAAGCATCACTCTTGGATTTCAAAAACAGAGTCCAAGTATATCTAGAGTAATCATCCACAATCACAAGTCCATAATAATTCCCACCTAAACTCATTGTTCTAGAAGGACCAAACAAATCAATGTGAAGTAGTTCAAGTGGTCTAGAGGTGGAAACAATGTTTTTACTTTGAAAAGAGTTCTTTGTTTGTTTCCCCTTTTAACAAGCATCACAAAGTTTGTCCTTCTCAAACTTGATTTTGGGTAATCCAATTACTAAATCTTTTCTTATGAGCTTATTCATGTAATGCATGTTTATGTGACTTGCTCTTCTATGCCACAGCCAAGTTTCATCAACTTTGCTTATTAGGCAAGAAGATTTATGGAATAATGCATGATCAATTGATAGCACATATATATTACCTTTCCTCTTACCTATATGCAGTACCTCACCATTTTTATCATCAGAAATTATGCAGCTTTCTTTGTTGAAATTCACTTTAAAGCCTTTGTCACACAGCTGACTTATTGATCGAGGTCGTACTCAGTCAAATTAATACAATTAAATGCAGTACTAGGAAGTGACTCCTAGGTCGTCTCTCAAGGATCAATTGTCTGCGTTAGGGATTAAACGTGTAATGGGGGATTTTTAACAGAATGCAAGAATATCTAAATTAAAACAGAAATGCTAAGTAATTGCAGTGATTAATTAAACAAGTCAGACCTTTGAACAGATTGCGCCTCTAATATCCTCGGTTCACAAGAGATAATCTATCCTAAGTTAATCCAGATTAATCTACTAAGCGAAGATTAACCTAAAATTTCCTACACGAATTAAGCAAACGTGAACCTCGTCAGGACTAATCTCTCAGGATTAAGCAACCTGAGATTACTGAATCAATCAACTTAGAATCATTAAGCATGACTCTAATTCAAAAACAATACAGAACAGAAGCCCAACAAGGAAGAACCAAGCAGAATAGAATTAGAAGAATAGAGAACCTCCATTGAAGGTTTGCAATCTGTCCTAGGGTCCAACCCTAGGATTTAGCCTTCCATGAATTCGAAAATTGCAACAGAAACACGAATTAAATAGCAACTGAACATTAAACGAAATTAGCAGAGAACGAAATTCAAAAGCAGAAAACGAAAATTAACATAAACAAAAACGGAAATACTTGAAGCAGAAACGAAAATAAACACTAGCAGAAACGAAAATAAACACTAGCAGAAACAAAATTGTATTCCGAAAACAAAAATCCAAACAGAAACGAAAACCATAAGCAGAGTACTCAGCAGAAAACGAAAACCTAAAACCCTAAAGAGAATAGCTGAGTCTCCTGTTTTGCATGGGCACAGTATTCTAAATACTAGTGTCTGGACCTTTCCTAACAATTTTGGCCCAGGAATTCACTAAAGAAAAATAAAACAAAAATAAAATGCTGATGTGGAAAAAATGATGCTGACGTGGCACTCCAATCTTCAAGTCCATGAATTAATTCCAAGCCCAATTAATTATTAAACCGCCCTAAAAATATAAATTGGAATAATTAAACTCAAAAAAATCCAATTTAGTTAAAATCTGAATTATCGGTCCAATTAAATCCTAAATGAGAAACAGTGCAAAATATAAACGATTAAACACAAATCAGGGATTAAAATGAGTATAGAAAGGTGAGAAAATAAAGGTAAATAGTGACTCATCACTTATGCTCAACAAATTGTGCTTCAAACCATCTACATACAACACATTCTTTATCTTAGCTTTGAAGCTATCTCCAATATTACCTTCTCCAATTATTTTCCCTTTGTTATTATCTCCATAGGTGACATATCCTCCTTCTTTGAGAGTCAAATTTGAGAGTAGGGACATGTCTCCAGTCATGTGTCTAGAGCATCCACTGTCAAGATACCAAGTTGATGCTCTAGCTCTTAGACATACCTACAAAATGAAAATCAAGTTTCAAGGGAAGGTACCCAATTAAGGTTGGGTCCATAGGGGTTAGCATTTTTCTTTCTTTTAGGAATCCAAATGCAATCACCATTAGGCACATAGAATCTCCTAGCATAGCATTTAAATGATGTGTGCCCCTTTTTCATACAATAGTTGCAAGTGACAGATTTTGAAGTTTTACCAAAATCAGAATTTTGATTTAACCTTGAATTCTTTTCCCACTTTTGATTCTTCTATTTTGGAGGTACAAAAACTGTTTTACCAAATGATTTTGAACCATGTTTATGAAAAACAAAGGAACACTTCAAACAACCAAGAGGGGGGGTGAATTGGTTGAAAACTTGTCCAATTAAAATTTTACATTAGAGTTATAAACCACAGGATCTTTATCACATTTAAACCAATTTCAAAGACAAAACAAATCTCAATATCAAAATCAGTTTTCAATCAATCTTCCCTTTTTATGAGCAACAGAAAACAGAGTATTACAAATCTGAGCAATGATATTGATTCACAAACAAAGTAATACGAAATTGAACTGGAAGAATAAAGAGAACACACAGATTTTTATACTGGTTCACCTTAAACACTATGAGGCTACATCCAGTTCTCCAACTCAACACTAGAGAGGAGTTCCACTATTGCAATAAAATCTTTACAAGCAATATTACAAGTCTCTTTCCTTCAACCCTAGAAGAAATTCAGAAATCTAAAACCCTATTAGATTCTTAGAGACAAACCCTTCACCCTGAGAACCCTACCCAGGTGAATCCAAGAGAAACCCTATCTCTTTGCTTGCAAGAAACTAATTACAACAGAAATACTTTTACCAATTTACATAGAAATTGTTTACACAATCAAAAGCCAAGAAAAGATATCGCCTGATAATCCATTGTTGAATGAATATGAATGATTAACAGATGAGTATGCAGATTATCACCAAAGATATGCAGCTTTTCTTGTAACTTGATTGCAAGAAGAAAACTTCAACTCATGATCAATATACCCACATGAATCTAATGAAGTTTCTACGTGTTTCTCTATCACAGATGAATATCCAAAATGTTTGTGAATGTTTACAACAATAATCTCTCAGTCGCACACGAATTCTCAGCTCCTTTTTTTTATTTCAGTCGCAGACATTCTATTTATAACTGTCAATTAACTGAAAATAATCGATTAAGTACGCTCTAGTAATCGATTATTTATCATTTGTAATCGATTAAATCAAGACAGTAATCAATTAAAAAGCTTATAAAACGTTCAGAGTTCCAAGAACAAGTTATTTAATCGATTATTCCGATACGTAATCGATTAAGCCCGAGACACATGTTTTTTCAAGTTATACAAAGTAATCGATTAATGACAAACTGTAATCGATTAAAATGTTTATGAGCTTTTCTGGATTTAGACAAAGAACAATATAATCGATTATTCCGTGAAGTAATCGATTAAGACAGGCAGCATACATTTTCTTGAGATGTATGTTCAAGCAAGTAATCAATTAAACTCTTATGTAATCGATTAAGACCGAAAGCACCATTTTTCATAAAAATCCTA
>PYAF01001415.1:49490-61116 GCA_007407185.1 Glycine tomentella | reverse complement strand
ATCTAATAACCCTAGATGAATGAATAATGCATGACATGAAATGTACACTTGGATTATCAGATCATATACTCCCTTTTACATTTAATCAAATTAATCTTCAATGCTTCCATGGTTCTTTTAGCCTTTGGACATGTTGAAAGCTCAAAACTTCTTGAGGCTTGAACCTTGTTCATGATGCTTGACTTCACTGGAATCAACACTAATGATCAAGACATAGAGAACTCTTCTCTACTCTTCCCTCTAGAGAACCCTCTCTAGAAAAAGCTTAAAGAACCCTTTACAATAATTTCAAACTATCGAGAATACAAAAAGAATTTATAACATGAGAGAATGGAGAAAGACAAACTGATGATCCAATGAATATGGTTTACCAATCAGAGTTGAAATGCAGAAATTAAATCAAGAACTTTCTATCCAAAATATCTTTGAAAGTCTTGCCCAAGAAATCTTTCAAAACACCATGAAGATTAAAGAGTGGGACAGGAGCTTTGTAACTCATAAAATCCTTTCTAACTTTGAGAAGACTTGTGTATGCTCAAAAAAATCAAAGTCTGTAAGTTAAGTTTTCATATAAGCCTTCAATCTATTTATAACAAACTTTTATAATAGAATGTAATCGATTAAAGCGTCAAGTAATCGATTAAATTATCATATGTAATCGATTAAATTGTCAAATAATCGATTAAAATGTTCATAGCTCAATCTGGAAAATTGCAACGAGCAAAGTAATCGATTAATCCGAGTCGTAATCGATTAAAACAGACAGGTTTAGTTTTAAAACAGGCTTGTGTAATCGATTATGTATTGTGGTAATCGATTAAAGCAGACAGGCACAATTCCAGAATATACTTATGTAATCGATCATAAAATGTGGTAATCGATTAAGCCATTTAGGCACATATAAAAATGAACTTTAGTAATCAATTACGGTTCATGGTAATTGATTAAAATAGGAAAAAATGATTTTTGTTTTGTACTATGTAATCGATTATAGCACATGGTAATCGATTAAAATGTTCTACATGTCTTTCCAGAATTAAAACAGAAGCTTGAAATTGATTAATTCGTTGTGTAATCGATTAAAGCAGTGGAATTTCATTTTTCCAAAAACTTAACCATGAGAATTTCATTTCCTTTGAAAAGATGAATAACTTTAATGCTTTAATGAAATCATGTATGCAAGCTAATGATCATGTTCATGAAATGCAAGGATCATAAGATTAGCCTCTCATAAACTTGATCAAATTAAAAATTCCTTTAGCTTCATCTTCTTGCTACTCCCCCTATATCCAACAAATGTAATATGTAGTGAACATGGGGACTTGAAATGTAAAAAGTAGTGGGTGCAGGGACTCGAAATATAAAAGCAGTGGGTGAGGGGACCCAAAATGTAAAACTAGCGAGCGTATGGACCTAAAATGTAATAAGTAGTTAACGTAGGGACCTAAAATGTAAAATCAGTAGGCATGGGGACCCGAAATGTAAAAGCAGTGGGTGTGGGGACCCAAAATGTAAAATGAAATGGGTGCTAAGACCCAAAATGTAAAATGCAGTGGTGTAGGGACTCGAAACAAACTCTTAGAAAAGGGAGTATATGTTGATGATGACATGTATGCATGTTATGAAATGTGAAATGCTATTTACTAATGTGCATTTTATTTTATCCATTTGTCCAACCTTTGATCCCTTTAGGTTTTAAGCGCCTCAACATTCATGGAGGAATCCCTATTTCTTAAGAACAATTTTGGAAACTTCTTCTAACATGTGATCTAACAACCATGACCCATGTAGGAATTGGTCAAAGATTCACTATACTTCCCATGATTGTTTTTAGTGTGTTCATTATAATTGTAATGCTCTTTTAAGTGTTACTGTAGCTTCATTCTTAACGTTTCACATAATGAAATAACATGATGAAACAATGAATAATAAGATAATATAAAAGTTTTTTATTTCTTGGTGGATGAAATTGCAAGTACAAGAGAAAATTTGTGCTAGAGCAAAACGATAGATTCAACAAAAAGGTGATAAGAAGGATTGAAAGATAGAATAAAATATCAGTGTCATTTTCCATGTCTATAACTTTAAGAATCTCATCTGCTAGCTTTTGAGGACATCAAATGTTTTGGTAAACCCAATACTTTTGGAGTTTGTTTTGTGCCTTAACCTTCAGGCGTAATCCACATTTAGGTACTTTGATGCACTCATCATTCCTCATCTTTAGATGACAATTTTCCTCGACCCCAAGTCCTTTGCTCTAACTTTTGCCTAGGCCGCCTTTTTGGGTTTTCATCCTAGTGAGCCTTTTCTTTTTCTATTTTCATGTAGCTCTTTCTTTTGCCTAGGTTTCTCTTTTCTAGCGGGTTGCTTTTCAGCCTAGTGAGCCTTTTCTTTTTCTTTTATTCATTTCTCTCTCTTTCAAGTATAATGTTTCTTGACTACATTAGAGTTTACAGGAAGGGACAAGTCTACGCCATCCATATTTGTGAGGATTAATGCTCCCCTTGAAAAAGCATTCTTCACCATATAAGGTCCTTCATAATTTGGGGTTCATGTCCATCTAGGATCTTTTTTGTGTTGGCAAGATCTTCTTGAGAACTAGTTTTCCTTATTGCAATTCTTGAAGATGAACCTTCTTGTCATGATCTCTTTTCATCCTCTTTTGATATAGCTGATCATGGCATAGGGCAATCAATCTTTTTCCTTCAATGAGGTTCAGTTGGTCATAACAAACTTGGATCCATTTATCCTCAAGTCTGGTTTCTTCTAACACTCTCAACGAAGGGATTTCTACTTTAATTGGGAGCACAACTTCCATTCTGTACACTAAAGAATAAGGAGTTGACCCTCTTGAGGTGCGAACATAGGTATGATAATCATGTAATGCAAAAGGGATCATGGCATGCCAATCCTTGTATGTTACCACCATATTTTGGATGATCTTCTTGATATTCTTATTCACTGCTTCCACCGCTCCATTCATCTTTGGGCAATACGGAGAGGAATTGTGGAGTTGAATCTTGAAGTTATCACAACTCTTTCATCATTTTTTTGTTGAAATTGGTCCCATTGTCAGTAATAGTGTGGCTTAGTAGACCATATCGACAAATCAAATCCCTTTTGATGAATGTGACCACTACATTCCTTGTTACACTGGCATATGATGTTGCTTCCATCCATTTAGTGAAATAATCAATGGCAACTATGATTAATCGATGCCCATGGAGAATGACCATGGTGTAGCCAAGACATTCAAAGATGATGACAGTGCATTGATATTATCAGCATATGTCTGACATTTATGGCATTTCTTCACATGGTTGCAACAATCAGCTTCCTTGATTGACCGATAGTAGCCGACCCTTACAATCTTTCTTACCATCGCATGCTCTTTTGCATGTGTTACAAATGAGCCTTCATGGACTTCTTCCATTATCTTCTTGGCCTCGATTGCATCAACGCATCTTAGCAGCACCATGTCATGGTTCCTTTTATAAAGCACATCATCGTTCAAGAAGAATCCTATTGCCAACTTCCTCAAGGTCATCATTTTTTGAAGCATTGGGAGGATACTCTTTATCTTCTATATAATGCTTGATATCATAAAAACAAGACTTCTGGTCTAGTCCTTCTTCTATTGCTTAGCAGTAAGCTGGTTTATCCTAATTTTGAATTTTTATTAGTGGTACACCTCCCTCCTAACTTATCTTGAACATTGAAGATAGAGTAGCTAGAGCATTAACCAACTGATTATTCACACGAAGGATGTGATGGAAAGTAATTTCATTGAATTGTTCCATGATTCCCTTAATGTAAGAGTGGTATGGAATTAATTTCGCATATCAAACCTCCCATTTGCCTTTTAGTTGATGAATAACTAAGGCCAAGTCTCTAAACACCAAAATCCTAGCTAATAGCAACTCTGAACCCCATCACACAAGTTCATATTTTGCCACATTATTGGTACAGTCAAAACCTAACCTTACCGTGAACGACGTGAATTGATTCATAGGATAAATTAACACTGCCCCAATTCTTTACCCTAGTGCATTGGAAGCCCCATCAAATAACATAGTTCATTTTTCTTCATCCTCAAATTCTCCATCTTCAAATAAGGCCACTATGTCTTCATCTGAGAACTTACATTACATTGATTGGTAGTCTTCAATAGAATGAAGATCCAAGTAATCTGCTAAGGCACTACCTTTTATAGCTTTTTGGGTGATATAACAATATCAACTTTGATAGTAACACCTGCTAGCGAGCAATTTGATTGGAGAGAGAAGGCTTCTTGAATATATACTTGATTGGATCCATAACCAACCAAGTGGTGTGAGACAACATATATTGCTTGAGCCTACGAGTAGGCCAAGCCAAAGCACAACAAGTCCACTCTAACAGAGAATATCTCATTTCATAGTTCGTGAATTTCTTGCTCAAATAATAAATAGCATGCTCATTCCTACTAGATTCATTATGTTACCCCAACACACAACTTATAGATTCTTCAAGCACTGTTAGATATATGATGTGAGGTCTCCCAGACACTGATGATATCAAGACAAGAGGTTCTTGCAAGTATTTCTTGATCTTGTCGAAGGCCCTTTAACAATCTTCATTCCACACTATTGTTTGATTCTAACGCAGCAACTTGAGGATTGGGTTACAAGTAGTAGTTAAATGGGATATGAACCTGGCAATGTAATTCAACCTTCCCAAGAACCACGAGCTTCTACTAGGTGTTGACATCTCCAAGATTGCTTGCACTTTATCAGGATCAACCTCTATGTCTTTCTCATAAACTATGAAACCCATCAGTTTGCCTTGACTTTATGCTGAAGGTGCACTTAGTGGGATTCAATGAAAACTTGTATTTTCTTAAACGATCAAACAACTTTCACAGGTCAGCAACAAGTTTTACCTCTGTTCTAGACTTAGTGATAATGTCATCCACATACACTTCAATCTCCTTATGCATCATGTCATGCAATAAATTTAGTATCACCCTCTAATACATTGTCCCAACATTTTTCAATCCGAAAGACATTACTTTATAGTAAAAGGTTCCCCACAACGTGATGAATGTAGTCTTTTCCGTGTCTTCGGGCGCCATCTTAATCTGATTGTATATGGAGAAGCCACCCATGAAGGAAAATAAGGAATGTTGGGTCGTGTTATCTACCAACATAACTATGTGAGGCAATGGGAAATCATCCTTGGGGTTAGCTTTATTCAGGTCATGATAATCAACACACATTATGGCCTTTTTGTCTTTCTTTGGAACAATCACTATATTGGCAACCCATTGAGCATATTTTGCCACTACAAGGAATCCTTCATCAAGTTGCTTCTTAACCTCCTCTTGGGCATTTACGGACACCTATGGCTTCATTTGTCTCAACTTTTGCTTGACTGGTGGGCACTCTGGCTTCAAAGGTAGTCTGTGTTCAACTATACTAGGATCTAGCCTAGGCATATCTTGATATGACCACGCAAAGATGTCAACATAGTTAGAGTTTGAGCAATTGGTCCCGTAAACCCCCTTTTATGACAGTGCCAACTTTGACTTCTTTTTTGATTATTTTCATTCCCCAGGTTGATCATCTTAATTTCCTTCTCATGGGGTTGAATGATTCGATCCATTTTTCCACCAACCTCTTCAACTCAAGCGAAGTTTCTAAATCATCATCGTCCTCATCATCCTAATAGATGGGATGATCAAAATTGTAGCATGCGATACTAACATTATTGTTCTCAAGATGATCATTTTCAGATCTACAATTTAGGGTTAACACAAAATAAAAGAAAATAAATAGAGGTAAGTTTGAGGGGACAAGGGACCAGAAATAGTGGGAATAAACGAAAATATGCATCATGCATTTCATTCATGTGATAAGCCAAAAGTAACATACGAGCCCGTTTTGAACAAAAGTCATACTAAAGATATGAGCCTAATATTAAAGTTTGCATTACAATTACTTTGAGAAGGAATTAAAAACCACAGTAAATTCTTGGATCTTCCAAATGTTCAGCTCTTCATGAGGACCACATGGGTACACCAAGTTGGCGTTATCATCAACATCTTGATCATCTTCTGCTATAGCTTCTTGATCTGCATACACCAGTCTCCCACTTTAGAAGCTTTGGTAGAGGTCCTAAATGGGAATCCTTTTAGTCTTTGGTTCTCGATTCTTAAGGCAAGCCAACCTCATTTCTTTATTTTCTTCTTTTAATATCTTTTTATCACCTTTAGTGAGTTTATACCCCAACCCACTTCGATTCTTATTTTCAGGCAACTCTACCAACTTTGCAATTCCTTCTAGGCTCTTTTCTAATCTGTAACCTAGTTGATACCCTTCACTCAGCATGATCTTTGCCATAATCACAATTGCATTCGATAGTTGCGGGATCCTCAAAGGAGATCTCAAGGGCTTCTTTAGCTACTTCAATATAGAGTGCAGGGGTGGGGTTACTCACCAAATATCCTCCTCACCAAAAATGATCACTAGCTTATCATCCACCACAAATTTCAGTTTCTAGTGCAAGGTAGAAGGAACCACTCCAGCTGGATGGATCCATGGCCTCCCAGCAAACAACTATATGCTAGCTTGATATCCAAGACCTAGAAAATGATTTCAAAAGTGAAGGGACCAATTTGAATAAGGATTTCAATCTCTGCCATGAGTTCTCTATGTGACCCATCAAAAGCCCTCACAACCATAGAACTTGGTTTCATATAACTCCTATCATAAGACAACTGATCCAAAGTTAACTTAGGCATCACATTCAATGAAGACCCATTATCAATCAATAACCTAGCTATAATGTGATCCAGACATCTCACAGAGGGCAAAGTTTTATTATGCCCTATTCCCTCAGTTAAGATTTCATCATTTGTGAAGGTGAGGTAATTATTAGCAGTGATATTACCAATAATACCCCTAAACGTATCTAACATAATGTCTTGGGCCACATGTTGTTCATTTAGAATCTTTATTAGCAACCTTCTATGACTTTTCGAGCTCATCAATAAAGACAGAAGAGACACCCTTGCTAGTATCTAATTTAGTTGATTGATGAGTTTGTACTCACTCTATCGGACGGACTTGAGAAATTCTGAAGCCTCCTCATCTAACACTTCCCTTTTTTTTTTTTTCCTTTTCATTAGTGACTTGCTCTTCAACTACCTTCTTTCCTTTTGCAAGTTCTCCTTTAATGAGTTATTTTTCTGTCACCTTAGGGTCTTTCACTAAGTCCTTCCTCTTTAACTCCTTAAGCACATAAACTCTACCACTATGTGTCATTCCACCTACTCTCGCAATATTCGCAACCATAGTTCCTTCAGAATGTGTGTCGTCGTTCACTTTCACCTCCACACCATACTTTTGTGGTAATACCTTAGTGTCCATGTAAGGAAAAAAGGAATTGGAATTTTCACAACTACGGGCTTGGGAGCCTGGGGTACTGACATGAACACATTTCTGGTGAAGTGAATTACTAGTGGCTTCAGATTAATCACACGTTTTTTTATTGGGTCACTAAAACATTTTCCTCATCTCACAGTTGTCCTATTTACACAAGTTTGAGTCAATTAACCCCTGTAGGATTTCCTTCAATCCACTACTCTCCTCTATAGAGTGTTTGTCTTCTAGTTGGAGTCCACACATTCCTACTTCAAAAACTTGTCCCTCAATCATCTTGAACTTGCATAATTATGAGAAAATGACTCTCATGGGGTTTTTGACTTTCCCAACCTCCTTCACTAGTAGATCTGATTGCCCCTCAATGGCATTTATTGAAGCATTCCCACATCCTAGAGGTGGATTATTTTTGACATTCAGCCTTTCTTCTTTAAGTCTCAACAAACCTTCGTCTATCAAATATTGTACTTTGTGTTTTAAACCTAACATTTCTCAGTGGAATGCCCTATGTCTCCTGCATGGTCATCATATTTAGCATTTAGGTCAGAATTTGTTTAAGGGGGAAAGGAACAACTAGAGAGTTACAAATCAAATGTGGCAAGAGTTCAGTGTAGGTCGTGGGAATTGGGCTGAGTGTTCTTTATGAGTTATTTCTCTTTCTTGAAGTTTTAATGTTGTTAGGGTGTGAGGCTTTTGGTTAGCTTGTTTGAGGCATTGATACGGCAAGGTTTGAAGTGATGGCAGTTGGTACGCCATTCGAGGTTGGTAAGGTTGTGGATATAGTAGTTGGAAGACTGTCGCTATCTGTGGGTTGTACATGAGTTGGGGTCGGTAATTAGGGGCAAAAGGGATGGGGTTGTAGCTAGGTATAATAGGTGCAGTCATTATTGCATTTGTTTCAAATTCAGAGAAACCTTGGAATTCACAAAGGGCCCCCCTTTTTCTTGTCAATAGTTGTCGGGGGTTTCTTCATACTTGTTGATCTCGTTGACACATGAGCAATCTTTCCACTTCTTACCCCTATTTCAACCCTTTCTCCTATGATGACTAAATCTGAGAAATTCGATGATACTTTCCAATCATCCTATTATAGAAGGGTGATTTGAGCGTATCAATGAACATTGTGACCATTCCTTTTTCGGACAATGGAGTTTGTACTTGAGCTGCTACTTCCATCCAATGAATCCATAACCTAATTCATTTTCAATCCTATGCACATTCATAATCATGAAAATAAAAAATAGGATTGAAGAAGAAGATGAACATTCATATATAATTTTGAATACTAAACCAGAACTCAAATTCCTCCTTGGTTGGACTGGATCCTTGGATTGATTGATTGTTTAGCCTTTCATGATCATCACTAGTGGAAGAGCAACAAAATTTGTGTAAGAAAGGAGAAGAACAAAGATGAAAAGAGGAAGAAAAATGAAGAATAGTTGAGATAAAAAGTTAGAGAAGAGTTTGATCCTAAAATTTGTACAAGAAGCTTCTCAAATCTGTTTTGTACAACATGAAGTAACTAACTCACTAACTAACTAACTACAATAATATATATCATGAATGAAGGAAAGGATGGGCCTTGATTAGACCCATCTAATCTATCTAATTATGCTAATTACACAAAGCACAACCCAATTTCGTGGTCCAAAGTCCAAGTGTAGAGATTATGACTTCCAAGCCTAAAATGATCCTCAAAATGGCAGAATTGGCACAAGCTTATTTTTGACAAAATTTTATCTCTTTTACTTAGATTTCCAGGGACTACTCATATGCTCCATTCGGAGCTCTACAGAATCCTATATGTCTTGCAGAATGAAGATATGTCAAATAAGCACAAAATCTGAAAATAAGTGACAATTATCAATTAAGCCCAATTATTTGCCTAAGACCAAAACCGAGTTAAGGTAAGAAAATAATAGTCAAGGAGAGGTCAAATAAGCTAATAAGAATAGGAATATAATAAATTAAAAATGCTGAATCACCTTGTCCATGTTGTACTTATATTATTTCAAGAAACGTCTGCCAAGTCTTTCCACGTGTGAAGTTGTGCTTGCTCTAGGTTCATATACCAGCTCAGAGCGACCCCCATAAGACTATCTTGAAAGAAATGGATCAAAAGTTTATCATCATGAGCATATGAGGCCATCTTTCTATAATGCATGGTGAGATGGCTCTTCGGACATGTGTCTCCCTTGTACTTGTCAAATTCGGGAACTTTGAAATTAACGGGGATCATGACATCTGGGACCAAACATAAATAAGCTACATTAAAAGCATAGTGATCAAACCGTTCAATTGTTCTCAATCTTTCTTCCAAAAAAATTAACTTATCATTGGATTGGGTATCTTCAGACTGTCTATAATGAATAACAATAGTTGGGGTAGGGTTGGCATTTTGGTTGTTTGGGAAGCCTTCGGGAGAGGTTGTATTGTTTGATAGTGTATTCACAGGAGCATAGGATATATAGGCAAAGGGTTGATGCAGAATTTATGGGGCATTGGTTTCAGGTTCTTGGGTTTGTGTTTGGTCTGGAGGTGTGGAGATGGAGGTGTTGAGATGATTTTCAGGATTATTGGCCACATGTGGTGTGTAACCTTGAGGAAGACTATGAGGAGGGTTTGAAGCAGCAGTGTGGCAGTTGGCCTCTACACCATTAGAGGCCATAGGTGGTGTGCAGCCAATAGTAAGGCCATTCGGAGGGAAATACACTTGAGTATTAGGATTAGGGTTAGCGTTGGCTTGCGGAGTAAACCTTGGAGGATGGGAAAGAGTAACTTGAAGTTCTTTAGAAGAATTCCTATCCAGTTCTGTCTTGGATTCCATTGACTTCAACATCTCTAAAATCTGTCCCATTTTCCTTTTCATCTGATTCATCTCTCCTTTCAGCTCTTCATGTTGTTGCTCCAAATCATCCACAACTCCTTCCATGATTTTTGTCTTGGCGTGCATCCCATAAGGGTGTTGCATGGACGCTGTCTTTGCTTGATTAATTATTTTTTCTAGATATGGAAAGAATGACATGAGTATGAGATGAAAGTATATCAATTTTATTTATTACCATTTGGTTGGAGAATCACAATTTTTCAGTTTGATCATGCGTATCTTAGGTTAAATTTATTTGAGAAACAATAATATGGGATCAAGAGGCAAAACAATACAATTTTATTATTTCTTAACGAGTAGTACATTGTATCCGAATTTTCTCATCTTCATAAACTACAACACTTTCTTTCAATTTTTCCATCAAATCCTTACAATATTTGAAAAATTCAAAATCTTCGACAGGAGTGGAAAGTGGATTTTGTGGAAAATAAGGAACACTTCACACTTAACCAAGAGGGGGGGTGAATCGGTTAGTCTTGGTAAATTAAAAATTCTTCAATGAAAAACAGAGTTTTCCAAAACAAAATCAGAGTTTTATTTCCCTTTGGATCTTTATCACAAAACCAATTGAAAAACTTGATCCAAGATCAATCCAAAACTTGTTATACCACAAGAATGGACTCACAAAACAGAGTACACTTCAAGAATGATCAAAAACACATAATATAAATCAAGACAAAAGATTTATACTGGTTCACCTCAAAACCTATGAGGCTACATCCAGTTTCTTCTACTCAACACTAGAGTAGAGTTCCACTATTGCAAATATTCTTCTTACAAGCAATTACAAGCTTCTCTCCTTCAACCCTAGAAGAAGTTCAGAGATCTAAAACCCTATTAGATCCTTAGAAGCCAGACCCAGACTGGGAACACTACTCAGCTGTCCTTGGAGAAACCCTATCTCCTCTTGCAAGAAATCCCAATTTACAATAGACCAAAACTTACAAGAATTCAAATAACAGTTTACATCAACAAAGACAAGGAAAGATATCACCTGATAATCCAAGAATGAATGCAAAGTGAATGAAACTCAGGTTGATTAACTGATTACACAGCCATATGCAGGTCTTTCCTTATGCTTTGTGTAACGCCCCAATTTACCAATCAGGGTCATTACTATAACACCCCGTGTGCACCCGGTGCGTTATCCTTAATAATATCATAAGCGCGTTATCAGCGTTATCTGAACGCAGTGCGGAAGCTATAGAATCGTTTTTCTCGATATCAATATGCATGAAATATAAAACACAGACATAAAACATCAACATAAGCCACTACTGATCCAGATACTCCAAAAACAAAACATAGGCAGATACAT
>PYAF01001415.1:2035-29079 GCA_007407185.1 Glycine tomentella | reverse complement strand
CTCCTCTTGGCTGACCCAAATGCTTCATTCTTTCCTTCCTTATATAAGTGCACGGATGCATGGCTTTTGGAGGAGTCCAAATTGATTTTTTCTTCCTAGCATTAATGGAAGATTCCTATCCTATCTTTGCATTTATGAATTATTCTTCTTGTCTCCAATCATTCTTTCCAACTCTATCCTTTCTTTCTTTATATCATTGAACGGATGGTGTGGCCCTTGGAAGAGTTCCATTTGCTTTTCCTACTTAGCATTGATGAAAGATTCTTCATGCTTTTTATTGATTTTTCTTCAAAACCCGTATTAGTAAAATACTCATTCTGAATTCGTTCACCGTTGGATCTTTTTAGAATTTTAAAGGGATACTCATAACCCACATATATAACTTTTGACCGTTGGGATCGTGGAAATAATGTCTCTAGCTGTCTACGTATTTTACCAAAGGAGACAACATAAAATTTGCTTCAAATATCCTTTAAGCATTAATTATTTTCTTTACATATGGACCAATGAAAATGGCTAGGCTTCTTAACTCTCCATGTATCCATTCTTGAATGTTCCTAAGGTTTTTCTCCCTTGATTGTGTATCACACGGCCCAAGCTTGATCTTTAGAAAACCAAGTCAACAATTTTTCCTTTTATTATATGTAATGGCAAAAATCCTATTTTCTTATTGGTTTGTTTCACTTTTAATTATTAAAATTACTAATCTAACTTACTAAATTAGTCTATTTATCTCATAATTAAGAGAAAACTCCAAAGATTATGATTATCCTTTCCGTATAATTTTCTGATACCTGAAGTAGTCTAGATTAGGCTCTTTTCAAATTATCTTCCAAAATTCCTAGAAATTATTGTTTAGGGTTTGCTAACCTCAATCATGTTAATAATGTGTTGTCTAAAAGCACTTTATCCAATACTGAGGTTCCACAAATTTCTAAAATCATTTGGTCAGTGTTTGACCTAAAGGGTATTTTGGTAATTTCACCACTTACCCTAGGGGCAAAATCGTCATTTTCTAAATAGGTTCAAGGCGTCTCTGTATGTATCACCCTAAGAGTAATCTAATCATTTTCCAACCATCCAAGAGTATTTATAAAATTTCCTCCTTAATATATCTTGCTAACATACCTAGGGGTATTTTGGTCTTTTTCTAAAATGTCCAGGGGTATTTTCGTCATTTCCCCCAAATCTTTTATACTGTCTTGAACTAATATTTAACCCTAGTAATTGGCTGTGATAATTAATTTCACCTATGCATTATTTTTCTATTCTTATTGACGCACACATTTAAATAACCTTAATTCGATTCCTCGCAATTAAAGTCCTAAGGATATTTTACTAAATACTGATTCCTCGCATATTCAATTAAATACCTAAGCATTAAGATTCTATTCACGTGTTTAACACGATCAAGACATTATGCCCTATTTCTAGCAACGCAACGTGATGAGTGAAATTATTCGGTTCAAACCCTAAATTTAGTTTCCAGTCGCTTTTAGGGTTTAAGTTCATGAAACTAGCGATCACTTAGAATCAAGCATTAAGCATAGAATAAAGTCACCAATAAGAAATAGAGTAATGCATAGAAATTAAAAGAGCATAGAGATAAGAAGAGTACGTCCAATCCTAGAGAAGCTTAGGTGAGCATCGGAAGAACTTCCATAAGAGAATCACTGATGAAGTAGCTTGTCATTGATCCTCTTTTATGCAGAATCTCCACTACAAAAACTCATTTTCCTCACTTCCCTAACCTTCTACTCTCAACTAGGAAGGATCCTAAGCATAAAACATGAAGGAAGTAGCTAATTTTGTGCCAAAAGAACATGCCTTGCTTCCAAAATCCGTGGGGTATTTATAAGTTTTGCCTCCTGCTTGCTTTGGTCGCCCAGGCGAGTGGTTTCTTCACATTTTGGTCGCCTGGGCGAGCTAACCCTTATCCCCTTGGAACTTGCAGCTCGCCTGGGCGAGCAAATTGTACCGGGGTTGGTCGCCTGGGCGAGCTTATCCTTAGTGCTGAAGAAACCTCTTGGGCTTTGACTGTTGTCGGGCCTGGATTTATAATAACCTAGGTTTCCAAAAAAAAAAAAATCTCATGCTAACAGGATGGGAACGGCGCGATTAGCGTGGGATGTGGCGCCAGTAGCATGGGAAGTGGCGCCATTAGCGTGAGATTGCACCAGAAGGCTTTTCTTGCGCATTTTTGGCGCGAGTAGCGCCAGGATTGATGCTATTAGCGCCAGTATGGCGCAATTAGCGCTAGTATGGTCTGGAGACCCTTTTGATTCGAATATCTGGCGCGATTAGTGCCAGATATGACGCGATTAGTGCCAAAATGCTCCAGGAAGCTTTTTCTTTTGAATTGGTGGCGCGATTAGCGTGGGGTGTGGCGCTATTAGCGCGGGAACGCATACAGGGGCCCTATAAAAGGCTATTTTCGCGTTTTGGGAGAGAAAAATTGTTTCTCTTCCTCTTCCTCCAGCCCCATCCGCCATTGATGAGCTTCCAAGCTCTCTAGTCCTCTATTCTTTGATTAAACACTTGCTTTTACACCCAAATCTTGTTGGAAACCATTTGTGAGCTATAATTCTTCATCTTTTTCCTTAAAAACCCCTCAATCAGAGAAATCCCTTTCTCTAGGGACTTCGTAGAAACTCGAGTTTGGCGAGGAACGACGTAGATTCTTGGACACCCAAGCTAGGGAAAGTGGTCCACGGGTCTTCTTGGTCGTCATTGAGGTAAGAAACTTGAGATTCACTGATTAATTTGTGAATTGGAGTTTTGAGTGAATAGTGACCTGGGTGATAGAGCTTGAATTAGCCTTGGGTTCTTTAGAAAAGTGTGTTTAGAATGTTGTGGTGATGCAGGATTAGCTTTCAAATGTTAGTTTGGTGAACTTTGATTATGGGCTCTGGTATGTGCATGTGTGGCCTGTGTATGTTGAGTCACTTGATATGATATGACATGGAAGAGCCTTGATAATTATTTTGGGTGTACTTGAGAGGCTTTTGGAATGGGTTCTGTGTGTGAAAGGAATCGTTCAAGCCATATATTGAATTATGGAATATTTGGGCTTGTATAGGGCTTGTAGCTCTTGTGTTGTTTGCACCGAGTCCTGTGATGACTCTAGTGCTTTAATTAAACTGAGATAGACCACTGAAGGTCTAAGAGAGAGCTTGTGTATGATGAACCTTGATAAACCTTAGGTTAGAAGACTTAAGGGATTATGGGAAGGATTAGCTTTTCCTTTCATTATAACGGCTGAAGACCGTTATTGATTGTTTGTTTCATGCCTGATGTAGGGCGTGAGATTCATATTGCTGGTGGTGGTCACCACGAAGCCGGGAGAGCCGGTATGTTTCCCTGGTGGTGGTGGTCACCACGAAGCTGCGATCAGGTAAGCTCATCGTTCTTGGGGAATGTTTCCCTTGGTCTTGTTTCACCACTCCCAAGAGGGGGATGAGTTGGTATGGCATGCATTTTGATATTGTATGTTGTTATTATCATGAGACATGTATGTGATGTTAAGAAAATGCCATCTTAGCATGTTGATAGTTGAGGTTAGCTAAACACCGTGATGGTGTTATGATTTGTATGGCTGATGAGCTGATTGTTCTGATAATGCTGTGTGATGTGTTGTGTATGAGAATTCTCTGGCCAGTAGAATAGGGAACTATGGACCCCTTGGGAATATGCCCTTAATTGGATGATCTTCCTTGGGAAAATCCATAGGCGTCCATGTAAGTCCTGAGAGAATGTGCCCTTCATTGGATGATCTTTCTCAGGTATGGGCGGGAAAAGTCCCGAGGGAATGTGCCTTTCAGTAGATGATCTTCCTCAGGCACTGAGATAAAAGTCCTGAGAGAACGCGCCCTTTAGTGGATGATCTCTCTCAGGCGATGTGTGATGGGTACCCATGTTGTTACCCTGAATTGTTATATGTGATCTGTGCAAACTAAATGTATGATTGATATTAAATCATGTTATATATGTGCTTGGAAGTGAACCAGGGGGAGGGAAACCTCCAAGAACCCTGAGTTTACTGAGATTATTATCTCACCCCTATTGGGGCTCATGTTGCAGGTGATGATTCCGGAGTAGCAGATAGATCCCAAGGCAAAAGGCCTGAGACGGGATAGCTGTTAAAAGAACCTTAGGCATAGATGACTGAGCATGTTGGCTCATATTTTGATTATGCCTGTATTTGTACAGTTTTGAGGCAGTGTATGATGTATATGACAGAAATTCACCATATATGTATATAATGTATTTTGTTTTTAGATTAAGCTTCCTTTATTCATTTATGATTCTGCTGCTGCGCTATTCTGATATAATGATAATGTTAATACGCCGGGTGCACACGGGGTGTTATAGGATTGCTTCTGAAACTTCCATTTTTACTTTGCTCACCCCTTTTTCTTGGCTTTTATACGCTCGATACTTCCGGAATCTTCGAACCTATCAAAGCACACCATTAATTTGGACGAATCTTCTCCAATCATAAAATCATAACTTAACTTCATACAACTACCATTTGACTAGGTTTCTAGGGTTAATTTTGTAGATAAGTTTAATCAAAACAACGAATATGTGACATTCTATAAGTTTATTTTTACTAAAATGCGGCACTTATCAACTCCCCCCAACCTAGAATCTTGCTTGTCCTCAAGCAAAGGTAAGAGTATCATGCTTTGACAAGAATCAATTTCCAGTCTGATCAGAACAATATTTTCAAAAGTAGTTAACCTTGATACTTTGAGAAAGCAAAAAGATGAAATTTTATGAAATCAAATGAGGTTAGATTCAAATTTACACTTCATGTCTAAAAGACATAAGAGGAAACATTTGATTGACTTAAGCAGAGGAAAACCTCTCAAATAGGTGTTTAGTGCTCCCAGGTAAGTGTTTTACTCTCAATTCCGTCAGTGATATTTTATAGATTAAATTTGCAAGTCATTTCCCATCAAATCATAGTTCATAATCATCATGGATCTTTAGGGATTTTTAGGGTAGGCCTGGCTAGAAAAAATTCATGGTTTTTCTAGATATTCAAAAAATTACCTTTAAGAGTAGGAGAGCAAACAAAGATTAGAAAAACCATGCTATCATCACTTCATTTTTCTTTTTCCTTTTTGTACCAAGATATCCATTCTTCTCATATCATTCTTTTTATTTATTCAACCATAAGGAATTTTTTTGTTTCCTTTTTCTCTTTTTCTTTTCTTTCTTTTTCTTTTCTTTAGCTTTAGAATCACATGTATAGCCATATTTTTAAACAAAAAGTCTTTTGTATCATATCATCTACCCAACTGATAAAACTTTTCAACAAAAATCTTTCCTTGCTCTTCTAATCTAAGGTAAGGTGAAAACTTCTTATTTTAGGTTAGGGTGCCAATAAAATATTAAGTGTTTGGCTCAAAGGGCTTTGCAAAGGATAAATAATTATATATTAGGGTTGCTTTTTGGCTAATGGCTTTTAATGATGTTTAAGAAAGAAAGCCTAAAAGAATCATATGTTATGACAATTAGAAACTTATGCAAAATTAACTATAATTTATATCAGTGAGGACTCTCAGTGTGTATTTTCTGTTTGGATGCACACACTCACTAGGCTTAAATAGGTCTGTTTTCATGTTTAAATCAAATCAATGTTTCCCACTGATGTTATTTATCAATTCCATGTAAAAAGACTTTACCTTTATTTGATTTTTCTGAAAAACCATTTAATTTTGTTTTTCGTTTCTCAAGGTTTCCTACAAAAATTCATTTTTTTTGTTGTGTTCTGATCTTAAAAATAAGTTTGAAAAATTTTGTTGATTCTTTTCAAAACATATATATCAATAAAATTTTTCATTTTTATGCCCCAAAAATTTGAATTATATCCTAAATTACTATTTTATTTACAAAATTATTTTTATAAACAAAAAGTGTGTGAAATTTTTCAAAAAGAGTTTTTCTTGTGCACAACACCAAAATGTTTTCCTAAATGTGCACCGCTTCAACATAAACTATGTGCATAATAATAACAAAATAATAATGTAACTAAGATATTTCAAACAACAGTAACCATATGTAACTAAAGTAACCATGTAATAAAAGTGCATAGGGTAACTAAAGTACTTCAAAAGCTATAAAGAAAGCGATAAATAAGTCAAAGGTAGTGTCACAGATTTTGCAGATCAGTCAGGTAAGCTGCCAAATCCTGCTCTAAATCATCTGCTGCCTCTCCTCCCTCTGCTGCTTCTGCTGCAGCTGTAGGTCCTTCTTCTTCTGCTGCAGGGTCCTGCTGGGCTCTAGAGCCTACTGCCTCCTCCTGGAATATTGGCCTGTCCCCAGGCCATGCTACATGGGCTCTAAACTGCTCCAGAGTGGGCCATGGAAATGGGCTAGGATTCTACCAGGACTAATGGAGAGTGTAGTTATAGAAGCTCTCATTCAGCTACATCTGACCTTTGAAATTTGCAACTTCCTGCTCCGCCATGTGCTGCATGTAGGTGTTCATTTGGAGTTCCATTCTCTGCAAATGTGCGGAAATGGACTCCAAAGAAACTGGCTCTGGAACGGGCTGCTGCTCGACCTGTCTAGCTAAACAATATTTCTCAATGAAAGCATGGTTAATCGGAGGGCGGATGGTCCTAGAGGGGTGTACTTGGATTCCAAATAACTGACATAAACCAGTAATCAATGCAGGGAATCCAAGTGCCCTGTTGGCTCTCTCAAGGTTAAGTGGATGCCTAGGTGGCTCTAAGATCACGGATTGGTGAATAGCATCAGAGATTATTTGGGCCACATCAATGCTAAGTTGAGTTATAATACTATAGGCTAGTTGACACTTAAGCATGGGAAGGTCAGAGTTATGGTCACTAGGCATAATGTTACTTAGCACAAAGGTCATCCATATTTGGGTAAGGGTATTCATATTTGTTCTCATTAATCTTACCCTGTTACCTGCTATGTTGCAAGCGAAGTCACAACCTGGGATGCATAGGAGCTGGATCAGTGCTTCTTCATCAAAGTTATTACGCCTCTCCATATATTCACAGAGATGTCCTTCTGGGAGGACTAGTGGATTTCCTAGAAACTGATTTATGGCATCAGCATCATAAGGAATCCACTGCCACTGACGAATGAGCGCTTATCAAATAATGCTCCCTCCAATGGCCACGCATTAGCATAGAATTCTAGCACAATTTCAGGGTCGAATTTCTGCAATGGTGTAGCTAGTGGCCCCCATCTACGTCAGTCAAGTTCAGTTGTAAATTCTAGATATTCTTCATTCAATAACTGAACTCTTCTCTCTTTAAGGAAGGACCAGTTCTTAATTGCTTCAAATTTGAGTTGGTGCTCCTTTCTTCTAAACCTCTGCTCATCATAGATGAAATCCTCAGGTGAAGGTGCACTGGAACCTTCATTGCGAGCTCTCTTAGCCTGTAATTTCTTAGGAGCCATCTGAAATAACTTTAAAACAGATTTTAGCAAGTGATGTTGCGAACACGACAAGTGCACCGCTCGTTTCAAGTAATAAAGTGGGTAAGTAGAGTATCGTCTCCACAGGGATTGGTGTGAAATTCACAGTAATATTAGGTCTAAGTGATTGGAAGTAAAAAGAAATTATTTGTAAAGAAGTTGTTTGTTGTGTTGTTAAATGTTGAATAAAAACAGAAATAAATGCAGTAAAATTGAGTGAAGTTGTTACCAATAGAATGAATGATTGTGGTTCAACACAATTCCCTTTGATCCCTACCTCTTTCACTTAACTGGTTATCAAGTTTGATTACTTATGTTTACTCAGAGAATAAATCTTTCCTAATTTAGTTAATCCCTAATCCCTTAGTGAATTAACCCTTTAACCTGAATCAAAAACCTAATCCCTTAGTGAATTCTATCGAGTTAAGCAATTGAAAGAATTTATTATAAAGTTCTGCAGCCATGCATCCCTATCCCTAGGTAATGAACAACTGTTAATTTATTCATGTCAGAAATTAGAATCCCAACATCCCTATTGTGAATCCTAACCCTTAGTACTTAGGTAGAATGGCCAATTCTAAACAAGAGTAAAAACAATGAACAGCAGAATAAATTAAAGCAAACATAATAATCTCATTCAATACCAGTCAAGTTACAGAGGAGTTCACATCAGTTCTTGGCCTAACCACAATATAGAATTTAGCCTGCCATAGGCTTCAAGAACGCAAAAACTGTTGAATAATACATGATTTTGCTGCAACCCTAGCCTTCATTCTTTATTTCCAAAGGTTTAGAATGATGAAGTATGATGTGAAAGTGTGTAAAGATTCAGTCCCAGAAGCCTTCTTTTATAGATTGGTTTAATTGGAGTAACAAAGCCTAAAACTTTGCCAATTTTCGAAACAGATAACTTTAAATCAGGAAAGCAAATCTTCACGGCGCTGATGGCGCGGGGTCCCGCGCTGATCGTGCTGGCCTTTTGAATGGACGGCGCTGATAACGTGAAACTCCACGCTGATCGCGTGAAGTCTACGCAAGGAAGGGTTGATCCTGGGCTTGTGGGGCGAGTGGCGCAAACTTTGGCTCGGATGGCGCGAGGCTTGCGGCTTGGTCATGCTACTAGCGTAAACCTCCATGCTGATAGCGTGGAGTCTTCGAATCTGGACCTTGTATTTTAACCTTTGGCATGACTCGCACGGATCCTGGCGCAAATGGCGTGACTTCGTCGAGTTGGATGCCTGTATTTTCCACTGTGGCGCGACTCGTGCGGATTCTGGCGCGATCCGCGCGAGACCTTGGATTTGCTTTTCTTCTTTTCTTGCCTTGTTTCTCTTTCTTTTAGTCCTGAAATACAATAATGGTAATGAATTGAGATAAATTTAAACATAATCAACAATTAAACTAAATCTAACCTATTTTCTAACTATTTAACTAAATCATAACCTAAAACTAGCCTAAAACTAAGATGTGTTTGCAACACATCAAGTGACAAGTATGATGTTTTTAGTGAATGGATAGGTGGCAGCCTTATGTTAATTGAAATCAAGACACTTTCAAAATAGCAAAAATTTACTATGTTTCTAATGCACAAGTGTAAGCAAGTAATGCAGTCCATGGTTTCTATTTTATATACAGTGACTATGTTTGGGGAATGATACTTAATGCTGAAATTTTCTAAGTTATAGCTTTGGTAATTTAATGATTTACCATTGTAAGCTCAAAATGACAAGTCATGCATATGCACAAAATGCAAAAAGTGATGCGTCTATTTACATCCTAGGCCTAAGTTATAATCAATGGCATACATGGACAATATTTAGGACCAATATAGAACATGTTGGCACACAATTTGGGACTTTTGAATTGGTTATATTGGCACATACCTATACCAAAATTTTCAAAGAAATAGGAGGAAGAGGTGACCAATTTCAAATATAAACAACAAAATAATAAAAAGAGAGCAGAATCATAATTCCACATTTTTCTAATAAAGAGAAGCAAAAGAAAAGGATTTGTTGATGGAGACTATAAACAATCAAACATACAAGAGATGGATAGTATTCAAAATTTTGTTGATGCAAGAAAAAGATACTTACTTGGGATCAAGAGGAGGAAGAAGGTGGAGAGTACAACAGTAGCCTGGGCGAGCTTAGATGAAGGGGAAAGGTTCACAACAAGATTAAAGTGAAAATGATGGAAAAAGCTTGTAAAATGGTGAAGTTTTACCTTGCTGTTGATGTCCTGTATACGTATGCTCGCCTAGGCGAGCAATTTGAACTAGGTGTACTCGGCTGGGCAAGTTAAAGCCCCCCCCCCCCCTTTTTTAAGAAATAAAATGAAATGTTACTTATAATATATTTAAGTGACACTACTTATTTATATTTTAGCCTATATTTACTATATTATAAAATGCAAAACCAAAATTAAAAACTTACTAGGTTGCCTCCTAGAAGCGCTTCTTTTACGTCGTTTTAGCTGGACGAGTTGCAGCTCAAATTTCTTGCAGTTGTACCACAGTGGTGAGCCTTTCAACTTCACCACCCAAATAAGGCTTGAGTCTGCTTCCATTCATTGTTCATGTTCTTTTTGTAGTTGGGTCCTCAAGAGTCACAACTCCATGTGACATTACTTTCTTTATGGTGAAAGGTCCGGACCATTTAGACTTCAGCTTTCCTGGAAATAATCTTAATAGAGAATTAAATAACAAAACATATTGTCCAGGATGAAAATTCCTTTTCAAAAGCTTTTTATCATGATAAAATTTAACTTTTTCTTTATAAAGTTTGGAATTTTCATATGTTAAAAGCCTCAGTTCCTCCAAGTGATGTAGTTGTAACTTTCTCTGTTCACTTGCAAGATTAGAATCAAAATTAAAGAATTTTAAAGCCCAAAAAGCTTTGTGTTCCAGTTCCACAAGTAAATGGCAAGATTTGCCATAAACCAGCTGAAAAGGTGTGAGCCCTGTGGGTGCTTTAAATGATGTATGGTATGCCCAAAGAGCTTCATCAAGTTTCTGAGACCAAACTTTTCGTGACTGGGCAACGGTCTTTTCTAGAATTCTTTTGATTTCTCTGTTTGAAACTTCAGCCTGCCCATTAGTCTACGGGTGATAAGGAGAAGCTACTTTATGTCGAACACCATAATGTTGGAGGACCTTTTGAAGTGGAGCATTACAAAAATGAGATCCTCCGTCACTGATTAATACACGAGGTGTTCCAAATCTGGAGAAAATATTTCTCTTTAAGAAGCGAATAACTGTTTTTGAGTCAGCTTTCTATGAAGCTATTGCTTCCACCCATTTTGTTACATAATCCACTGCCAACAAAATATATTCATTTGAATGCGAAGATGGAAATGGACCAATAAATCTATTCCCCAACAATCAAAGGCTTCGACTTCTAAAATATTTTGTAGAGACATTTTGTTTCTTTTAGAGATTCCTCCAGTCCTCTGGCAGTTGTCACACCTTTGCACATATTCATGGGCGTCCCTGAACATTGTAGGCCAATAAAAGCCTGCTTGCAGGACCTTTGCAGCAGTCCTTTCTCCATTGTAATGCCCTCCATAAGGTGAGTTGTGACAATGCCATAGAATTTTCATTGCCTCTCCCTAGGTTACACATCGTCTTAAAAGGTTATCTGCTCCGATCTTGAAGAGGTAAGGATCATCCCACACAATATTTGGCATCTCTGAGAAACTTCTTCTTTTGGTGCCAAGTATAATCTTCAAGAATTGCACCAACTGCCTTAAAGTTAGCCATTTCCGCAAACCATGGCCTTTCTGAGATATGAAGGAGTTTCTCATCGGGGAATTCTTCTTGTATTTTTGGATCTTGGGTGGCTCTTTCTTGACTAGTGAGTCTAGATAAATGATCATCCACATAATTTTCACATTCTTTCTTATCTTTTATTTCTAAATCAAATTCCTGCAAAAGTAAAATCCATTGGATAAGTCTAGGTTTAGAATCAGTTTAAACTAATAAATATTTTATTGCAGCGTGATCTGTATAAATCACCACCTTAGATCCTATTAAATATGATCTAAATTTTTCCAAGGCATATACTATGGCAAGCAATTCTTTTTCAGTTGTTGCATAATTAATTTGTGCCTCATTAAAACCTTGCTTGCATAGTGTATGACATGAAAAATTTATTCTTTCTTTGTCCTAAAACTGCTCCCACCGCGTAATCACTTGCATCACACATAATTTCAAAATCAAGAGAATCGGGTGCAATGATTACGGGTGCGGAAACTAGTTTTTGTTTCAAAGTTTCAAAAGCTTAGAAGCATGAATTATCAAACTGAAATGGAACTTTTGAAAAATTTTAAAAGATTGCTAAGCGGCTTAGCAATTTTTGAAAAATCTTTAATGAATCGCCTGTAAAATCCTGCGTGTTCCAAGAAACTTCGAATGCCTTTGACATTGTTTGGTGGAGATAATTTCTCGATGACATCCACTTTAGCTTTGTCCACTTCAATGCCCTGCATGGAAATTTTGTGACTTAACACAATACCTTCTGTCACCATAAAGTGACACTTTTCCCAATTAAGCACAAGGTTAGTTTCAATACAACGTTTTAGAACAATATCAAGATTACACAGGCATGTATCAAAAGAAGTACCAAAAACCAAGAAGTCATCCATGAATATTTCAATACTTTTCTCTACTAGATCAGAAAAAATAGCAAACATGCATCTTTGGAAAGTGGCAGGAGGATTACATAAACCAAAAGGCATTTTCCTATAAGCAAAAATACCAAAGGGGCAAGTAAAAGCTATTTTTTCTTGATCTTTAGGATCAACAGTAATTTGGTTATATCCAGAGTAACCATCAAGAAAACAGTAATATTTCTTACCTGCTAGCCTCTCTAGCATTTGATCCATAAACGGTAATAGAAAATGATCCTTCCTAGTGGCTTTGTTGAGCTTTCTGTAGTAGATACACATTCTCCAACCCGTAACAGTACGAGTTGGGATCAGCTCATCTTTATCATTCTTTATCACAGTCATGCCACCTTTTTTAGGCACCACTTGCACGGGACTTACCCATTGACTATCTGATATAGAGTATATCATTCCTGCTTCCAATAGCTTTACTACTTCTTTCATAACTACCTCTTTCATGGTTGGATTAATACGTCTTTGAGGTTGAGCAACAGGTTTATAGTCTTGTTCCATTAAAATTCTATGCATGCAATATGAAGGACTAATACCTGTTAAGTCTGATAATGTCCAACCAATGGCTTTACTGTTTTGTTGCAAGACTTTCACCAATTTCTTTTCTTCCTCCACAGAAAGATTTGCATTGATGATTACTGGTTTCTGGGAATTTCCTGCAAGAAAAACATATTTTAAATGTGAAGGTAGTACCTTAAGTTCCAGCTTTGGTTCCTCTTTCTGCTTCTCTTCCTTTAATTCTTCAAAGAGGGATTGATGAAAAGGCACTTCCTTGCATGTGTTTACTTGATGGAGATACTTTGATTTTTCTTTATCTCCATCATCTTCTTGAGCTTCTTCAGTCAATGCTTTCTCTAAGTTATCCTTTTTGTAAAGAAATCTTCTAGATTCAGAGATTACCTCATACAATACATCTACTCTAAAACATTATTTCTTATCTGAGGGATGCTTTATAGCTTCAAGAACATTGAACTAAACTTCATCATCTTGTACTCTGACAGTGAGCTTTCCTTCATCAACATCAATTAAAACTTTGGCAGTCTTCATGAAAGGTCTGCCAAGAATTAATGGAACTTCACTGTCTTCATCCATATCCATGACTACAAAGTCGATTGGGAAGAAGAATTTGTCGACTTTCACCAACACGTCTTCAATGATGCTATAAGGATGCTTAATAGATCTATCAGCTAACTGCAGAGTCATCCTAGTAGGTTTGATTATAACCTCTCCTATCCTCTTAACCATGGATAATGGTATGAGATTGATGCTTGCACCAAAGTCAAGAAGAGATTTTCCCACAGATAAGTTACCAATAGTAACAGGGATTGTAAAACTACCTGGATCTCTAGACTTTTCTGGGAGGGACTTTTGGATGATGGCACTGCATCCTGCACCCAGCTCGATTGTCTCCTTATCGGTGTATCTTCTTTTCTTGGTGAGGAGATCCTTCATGAACTTGGCATATGTTGGCATCTGTTCCAATGCTTCAGCAAAAGGAATATTTATCTGTAGTTTCTTGAAGATGTCAAGAAAACGTTTGTATTGCCTTTCCTTTGCTTTCTTGGATGGAGTGTGTGAATATGGCATGCTTTGGACTGGTGGTGGGGTTAAGACAACTTTGCCTTTATCACTTTTTTTTCTTTTCCTCATCATTTGTTACTTTTCTCTCTATTTTTTCATTGGTTTCTCCTCATCTTTTTCTTTTTATTTTTCTTTTTCTTTTTCATTTTCTATTTCTACATCATCATTTTCGTCTACATTTCCTTCATTTTTCTTTTCTTCTTCTTCTTCTTTCCTACCCACTACAGTTCCCCTTCTAGTGATAATTACTTTACATTGCTCTTTAGGATTGATTTGGGTATTTGCTGAGAAAGATCCACCTCCATGCTCAGCTAGTTGCTTTGCAAGCTGCTCTTCTTGTACTTCTAGATTCTTGATAGAAGCCTCAATTGTGTAAGAGTGTCTTCCATTTTTGTCAATCTGTCAGACTGAGCTTGTTGTGGTGGATTTCTATTTGAAGGACCTGAAAAAGAATTAGAAAAACTTGCAAAGGAATTGTTAGAAAGACCTGCAAAAGGAGTGTTAGTGGGGACATTATAAGCATTATTTTGCCTCCAATTATAAGGTTGATTAGAACTTGGACCACTGCGATAACCTTGGTAATTCCCTTGATAATTTGTTGAGTTCTTGATTGATTTTGCATGTAGTGAGCTTCCTCTTATTGTGGACAATCACCAGGTACTGTGCAATGGCCATTCTTATGGTCTTTTCCACAAAAATCACATCTCAAGATTTGTTGAACTTGGTGTGCTGTATGAGATTTCTGTGATCCTCCCTTCTGAATTTGTTGAGGAAGTTGGCATATTTGCTTTGTTAAGGCCTCCAATTGTTGTGTCAAGAGCTTGTTGTGAGCTAAGATGGCATTTTGAGTGTCGAGCTCTATTACTCATTTCCTTTGAATTGGTGATCTATCATGGTGAGATTGGTAGTCACTTGCTGCTATGGAGTCAATGATCACTATGGCTTCTTCGGGGCTTTTAGACATCATGGTTCCTCCAGCTGAAGCGTCAAGGATCATCTTGGTCTGGGGCCTCAAACCACTATAAAAGATGTGTAATTGTGCGGGGCATCATCAAAGTTGTGGTTCGAGCATCTCCTCAGTAGTGACTTGAATCTTTCCCATGTCTCACATAATGGTTCATCTACACCTTGAGAGAAAGTGGCAATAGCTGACTTTAGACTTATAAATCTTGATGGAGGGAAGAATCTGGCGATGAATTTCTCCTCCAAATTGTCCCATGTGCTTAGACTTTTGTTCGGTTGTGATTGAAGCCAAGTTTTAGCTTTACCTGTCAAAGAAAAAGGAAAAGCTCTAAGGTAAACAACTTCAGCATCTTCGTCTGATGCTCCCATTGTACTGCATAGCTCCATGAAAGTAGACAAATGTGTGTAAGGATCTTCATGGTGTAGCCCAGCAAATGGATGTGAGCCAATAAGACTGAGTAATGTTGGCTTCAGCTCCACAACCTTGTTGTAATGATGACTATGCTGTTGTAGTGCTTGGGACCTTGTTGATAAGCATAGTCACCAAGAGTCCTTCTTACTGGTCTATTTTCTTCTCCGCCACGATCAACCATGTTGTCTCTTACCACTGGTTTTTCGGGTGAAGGAGGGTCAATAGACGAAGTTCCCTCAGAATGCTTGTTGGATTCTTGTTTCTTTTTCTTTCTGATTCTCCTTTCGGTTTTGGAGATTTCTGGATCAAACTGAGGTTTATTTGTAGAAGACTTATCTCGCATAAAGAGAAAGGAAGAAGCTACAAGATTCTGTAAGCACCGAGGTTAACAAAATAACAGGAAAATTTATATACAGAAAATAAAGAACAAAAAATTCTACTAAACTGAAATTATATTTAAACAACTAAGTAAACGAATCAAATCCCCGGCAACGGCGCCAGAAACTTGTTAGGAATTTACGGCAAGTGTACCGTGTTATCGTTGCAAGTTACAAATTTATAAAGTTCGTCTCCACAGGGATTTGAGTTTACTTTGGTTTAGTTTAAATATTTACCAGTTTAATAGTCTATGTACAAATGATTAAAGCGAAGGTTCATTTGTTTGATGTTTGAATTGTAGATCAAAGATAAAAGTACAGAAATAAATAAACGAGTTCAAGTCAAGGAAAGCGTAGGATTGGATTTCGTCTTACTTATCCCTTCGATTAATTTCACCTATGCATTATTTTTCTATTCTTATTGACGCACACGTTTAAATAACCTTAATTTGATTCCTCGCAATTAAAGTCGTAAGGATATTTTACTAAATACCGATTCCTCGCATCTTCAATTAAATACCCAAGCATTACGATTTTATTCACGTGTTTAATACGATCAAGACGTTATGCCCTATATCTAGCAACGCAACGTGATGAGTGAAATTATTCGGTTCAAACCCTAAATTTAGTTTCCAGTCGCTTTTAGGGTTTAAGTTCATGAAACTAGCGATCACTTAGAATCAAGCATTAAGCATAGAATAAAGTCACCAATAAGAAATAGAGTAATGCATAGAAATTAAAAGAGCATAGAGATAAGAAGAGTACGTCCAATCCTAGAGAAGCTTAGGCGAGCATCGGAAGAACTTCCTTAAGAGAATCATTGATGAAGTAGCTTGTCATCGATCCTTTTTTTGGCAGAATCTCCACTACAAAAACTCACTTCCCTAACCTTCTACTCTCAACTAGGAAGGATCCTAAGCATAAAACATGAAGGAAGTAGCTAATTTTGTGCCAAAAGAACATGCCTTGCTTCCAAAATTCGTGGGGTATTTATAGGTTTTACCTCCTGCCTGCTTTGGTCGCCCAGACGAGTGGTTTCTTCACATTTTGGTCGCCTGGGCGAGCTAACCCTTATCCCCTTGGAACTTGCAGCTCGCCTGGGCTAGCAAATTGTACTGGGGTCGGTCGCCTGGGCGAGCTTATCCTTAGTGCTGAAGAAACCTCTTGGGCTTTGACTGTTGCCGGGCCTGGATTGCTTCTGAAACTTTCATTTTTACTTTGCTCACCCCTTTTTCTTGGATTTTATACGCTCGATACTTCCGGAATCTTCGAACCTATCAAAACACACCATTAATTTGGACGAATTTTCTCCAATCATAAAATCATAACTTAACTTCATACAACTACCATTTGACTAGATTTCTAGGGTTAATTTTGTAGATAAGTTTAATCAAAACAATGGATAAGTGTCATTCTATAAGTCTATTTTTACTAAAATGCGGCACTTATCATGTATTGTTTCTCATTCACCTTGTACGAAACCATGTACTCATGGTTTGGTGACATGAACCTAGTCAGTTGGGGGGGCAGCTCTATGTGCTGGTCCCTGATGCCCCATCGACGGATAAAGGGTCTTAGCTTACAACTCCAATTATTCATCTGTTTGCCTCGCAGGGATAGGTCATGCATGCCCTTCAACTTCCTTGGCCTTCGTGGGATTGGCTGATCCCTTCCAAATTGTTGCATGCATCGGTCCGGATGAGAATATTCAACTGTGTGGAACCATATAATTGGACTAGTAGCCATCCACAACAGTCGCTCGTGCTCAGTAGCACCAAGGAAGTGATAGCCTGCATATGGTTGCCAAACCACCTGAACAAAACAATTAAACACACAATTAAGAAAGAAAGATGATTACAAAAAATGCAAATTATCCAAGTCAACTGACCAAAACTTATGTAAATAACAACACATACCTCATCCCGAGCAAGAGAATCTAATGTTATTCAATACCACGGAAGGTCGTGTGAACAGAACTTGCCTAAAGTATTAAACCTAATTTGAAAATAAATGACATTAGACTACTTATAAGACTCATTAATACCTAGTTAATAAAAGAAAATAAGAACACATATCTGTGGCCGTAATGCCACTCCTGGTGAGTAGGCTGAGGTATAGCTGGAGCAATAGGTGGGAATCTAAGCCACGCCCATATTTGGAGAAGCACATGAAACCCACCTATGTCACTTCTATCTGGATTTGTACACTCACACATTTGTCTAAACAAATGTGCAAGGACCGCGGAACCCCATCTATACCTACCTATATCTGCCATGTCTCCTATCAGCAAAGGGACATAGCGATAGCCGACAGTGCTTCCGCCGGATCTGTCGCATAGTAGTCATGCTCCAATCATACGCGCAATGTGCGCCTTCGTAAATCGCATGACTTCTACTAGATCCCCACCTACCTCGCCCTAAAGCACATAATTCCTATCAAAGTAAGACAGCCGCAGGAATCCTCCTTTTAGCCCAGCCTCCTGAGCAGGATGACCAAAGACCTCCTAGATGATGGTGGCCCAGTCGTCAGACGTCACTCCAATGACGACATTGTCGTCACTGCCTAAACCTAAGATACCAGTCATGTCTTCCAACGTGATGGTCATCTCTCCCTACAGCATGTGAAACGTCTGTGTCTGTGGTCTCCACCTCTCAACTATAGCACTGATAAGCGCATGATCAATCTAAAGTCAAGTTTAAAATAATCAATGCGTATGCACATTTATAAATAAAAAAACATTTATAGGAATTACTTCGTATGTACCATTCTTCAATTAAAAAATTTATACCTGAATATGTCGCATGCGTGCGACATGTAGGAATCCAGCCTGTCCTAACATCGCCGCAACGATTGTAGGAATATCGTCACAATCTGGCCCCCCTGCGATTTTACCACGTCGCATCTTTAACATTCGACATCTGTCCTCGTTCCACACAGCCTGTGAAACGTGAGTTCTCTGGGTACGTCTCCGCAAACCCCCCATTTATATGGGGTAGGCATAACATGGGTCATCGGATCCATTCTATCACCCTCGTGATCGGATCTAGACCGTGAAGACGTCGAAGATGATGAATCAGCCATCTATGAGACTATCTTAATATAATCAAAATAATATTATAATTAATAATTTAATAACTTCTAATTAAATTACAATACAAATAAATTACCTTAACCCTAAACTGAACTAATTAAATTTAACAAAAAAAATTAATTTAAACACTAAATCCTAAACACTAAACCCCAAAGACTAAAACATTAACCCTAAAATCATAATCCCTAATCTAAACCCTAATCGCTAACCCTAAATAAATTCGGTAAAAGAATTTAAACAATAACCCGTAAACCCTAGTCTAAACCCTAGCCTAAACACTAATCCCTAAACCTATAAACCATAGTCTAAACCCTCAACCCTAAACCATAAACCCTAGTCTAAACACTAATCCCTAAACCGTAAACCCTAATCTAAACCCTAAATCCTAAACCATAAACCCTATTCTAAACACTAACTCCTAAACCATAAACCATAAATACAATGTAAATTTAGTAAAATAATATTAATTATACAACTAAACCCTAATCCCAAAAATCCTAATCCATGAACTAAACAATAATTCCTAAACCCTAACCCCTAAGCCTTGACCCCGAAACACTAAGTTAATTTAGAAAAATATTTTTTAATGTAACAACTAGATCCTAAACCCTAAGTAAACCCTAAACACTAAGTAAATTCACTTCAACAATTTTAATTATACAACTTAACCCTAAACCTAAATCATTACCCTTAACCATAAACATTAAGTAAACCCTGAGCCCTAAGTAAACCCTAAACACTAAGTAAATTCATTTCAATAATTTTAATTATACAACTTAACCCTAAACCCAAATCGTAACCCTTAAACTAAACCATAAACACTAAGTAAACCTAAACCCTAAGTAAATTCACTTCAACAATTTTAATTATACAACTTAACCCTAAACCCAAATCGTACCCCTTAAACTAAACCCTAAACACTAAGTAAACCCTAAACCCTAAGTAAACCCTAAACACTAAGTACACCCTAAACACTAAGTAAATTCACTTCAACAATTTTAATTATACAACTTAACCCTAAACCCAAATCGTACCCCTTAAACTAAACCCTAAACACTAAGTAAATTTACTTCAACAATTTTAATTATACAACTTAACCCTAAACCCAAATCGTAACCCTTAAACTAAACCCTACTTCGTAAACCCTAATCCATAACCCTTCAACCCTAAACTGAAATAACTAAATTTATTAAAATTATTGTAATTGACAACTAAACCCTAAACTAAACTAAATCTTATAACCTAATACCTAACATTTATCTACAAAACGAAATAAATAATATGGCTCTAACAAATTTAAAAATTAAAAAAATGATATATTAAATAATACTCATAATTAATAAATTAACTTACTTGTTGGCAGAGCTTCGGTGTAGAGATACATCACTCAAAATCTAACAGAGGTGTGCTTCGGAAACCTTTAGAGAGAAGGCGCAACAGTAACAGTGGTGAAAAAAAATAAAAAAACTCACTAAAAGACCGAGGGATAAGTAATTTGACTCATTCACATCCAGATCATGAATATTTGGAATCCATATTATGCAATATAGGAGTAGGTCACGTCCAGAATTGGGCATTACTGGTCACGCTTAGATTCAGGCGTGACTGCCCCCTTAGTCACGTCTGAATCTGGCAATCACGCCTGAATCTGGGCATGACTAGTCATGCCCAATTCTGGGCGTGACATGCTGTTCTATATTGGTAATTTGTTTGCAAATAGCCTCAAATTAGTAATTTTTTATTAAATTGTATTATTTATGTTCTTTTACTTCACATGTTGCCCAAATTGTTATTTAATATAATGCAGTAAAAAAAAGTTATTATTTAATTAATGGAATACTGACAAGAAGCACGCGCTACTCCTTGATCATATATATTTATATAAACTAAACCTATATGAAATTATTGAGTGTTGTCTAAAAGCATACATTAAATATTCCAGTGTCGGTGGAACATTAGTGCAGGAGATAATTTTCTTTATTAGTCAAGGTCCACCTTAAGTAGATATTAAAGAGATAGACATAAAATTAATTAAATAAATCTAACCACTAAACTAACGTAGATTGTTAAAGTTTTTTTATTTATTTAAAGGAACGTAGATTTATTACAGTTAATCACTTCTAATCGCAGAAAATAGAAATTGAGAATGAGGTTTACAAGATAGTTGTAAATTTTATCTTTTCTTTCGGGCCACCATACGATTTTTTTTTTTCTAAAACCACCACGCGATTGATCACGGGTGAAACTGAAACCTTCACATATTAAAAATTAAATAATACCAAGTAAACAAAATTATCGTTTTCAAACAAAAGGGAAGTAACGTTGAAAATCATAGTCACCTACCATACAATAATAATTTATCTTCTGTAGCCATCGACCCATTATTCCGTTCGGTGGCTCTCGTATTCCTTTTTTTAGAAGAAGGCTCTCCTATTCCTTTCGGGACAGGAAGAAGGATAATTAAAGGGAGAAAGTTCCATGTCATTTTTTTATTTTTCTTTATTATATTTTTAAGAGCAAAATCATGGTATATATATTCACAGTTTAAAACCTTAGAAGGATAGTTTTAAAAATCAATTTGGTTATTAATTCGGTCATGACATTGGGTCACTAGGTTAGTGGTCGAACATGTAGATTATTAATTTCCCGCATGATTCAGTCTGTAATAAAAAAATAAAAATTTTATACCTATTTTAAAATATTTTAAAAAAACATTACAAATTAATATAATTCCATAACATAATTAATTAGATACCATGAATGTTGAACATTTTCATGTTGAAAATAGAGAGAAAAATCAACACAAAAATGAAAATGAAACATAGCTACAGATTCATGGTAGCTCAAAGCCTCAAACATTATGGCATTCGAAAATAGAAAGACAAAAAAAAAAATAAACTACCTTGCAGACAATCACAGTTTTCAGCCACTTTTCCAACGACGTTGAGAACGAAGTTGATTAGCTCGGCACCTTCGGTGTAATGACCTTTGGCCCAATTGTTACTGGTGTTGGACTAGCTGAAGACGAAGGTGTTATCGTCGGAAGAAGCGAGAATAGGAGACAAGACGACGGACTAAGCGAGAACGAGAGAAGATGAAGGGACGGAATGATGGCCCTAAGCTGCGAGCCTGCAACGCGACTGCTCGAAGCCTTAAAGCTACGACTGCATGAACTTGAGTTGTTGAAGCGGCAACGATGGAGTGATGGCGCTAAGCTGCGACACAACTGCTCGAAGCTGTGACCACAAAACTTGAGTAGTTGAGCTCTTGAAGTGGCGTGAAGAGTGAAGACGATGGAAATGAATGATTCTCAACTCTCAAGGTTTCTAAAAAACCTAATCAAAACAACGTCATTTCGGTGTTTTGCACAACATTAGGGAAAAAAAATTGACCAGTCCGGGTTGACGGTTTAACCACAGACCCAGCCGGATCGTTCTGGGTGAATCCGGACTGGAAGCATTTTCGATCCATAACACCTAATCCGGTCTAACCACCGGTTCACTGTCGGATCGGCTGAGTCGGTCCGATTTTCAAAACTATGCTTAGAAGGGAAGGGAAATTCCATGGTCTCCGCTAATCGTCACGTGGTTTACTCACGTTTTATATTTAAACAAACAACCATTATTTACGTTTTATTATTATTATTTTCTTCGAACCTTCCCTTCACTATTATGGTTCTATATATGTCTAAAAGAGTTTGCGACAAAGAAACATAGGTCAAAGAAAAGCACTATCCTTTAATTTTTGCATAATATTAAATCTTGCTTCTTGTTATTACTTCGTAAGCCATGGCAACCGATTGCAACTGCAACAAGAGCTTCGCTGATAGTTACATGTTGTTGAAGCCCAAAGATGCGAGTTTCTTTGATCTCTTTCGTGTCTTATTTAAGGGAAACTTATCACAGAGGAACTTTGTGGAAAGCCATGCAGATGATGATGCTTCGGACGAAAGTTTGGGCCATCGATGGCTTATAGTTATTTCTATTTTGGCCCAGAAGCTTTTGCAGCTTGTTGCCAAGCCACTCTCACTCTTCGGGAGTTGCGTTGAGTTTTTGCTCAACCTTGTTGCCCTTAACGGAGGTGTATTCAGCATCGTCCTTAATTTTCTCAGAGGTTAATTCTTCTTCTTTCTGTATCACTGTATATCTTTGATGTATATATGCCTTTTTTTTTTCTTCTTTTTATTCGTAAATCAAACATAAATATTAAAAAATTTATAACAACTTATATATATCGCTCAATCAATCAAATTGGACCAGTATCTGTCTGACTTGGTTTGACCAGGTTGATTACTGAGAAATTTTCCTTTGAATTACTGTTTTTTTATCTATAAATATTTAAAAATAAAAAATAAACTAATATTATAATTATTTGTCAAATAAATAAATAGATTCATAAATTTATCGATAAGACTAAGTCTAGTAGAAGTGGTTAATCTTTTAAATAATGATAAATTAAGATTCAAATCTTCATCACCAAAAAGAAATGTTAATTTATATGTACATGCACTATGTTTAATTAGTTACTGAGAAAAATGAAAGAAAAGAAAGTATGAGGAAATTAAGAAAGAGAAAGGAAAAATATAGATAATGAGATAAATTGGTCTTTTGTAGCTATTGGAATCATGATAATATTATTATGCATATGACACTAATTTGAAATGTATGATTATTCATTTGAAAAGATTTAGTTTATGTATTTTACTCTTTTTTTTTATCTAATATAATATGTTTTATATAAATAGGTAATTTGGTCTTGCCCAATCCTGATTCAGAAAATTATTTATCCTTTATTGGAAATTTGGACATTTGAGCAAAGTTGGACGATGCCGTCCAGCGCGAAGATTCCAAGTACTATCCCTCACTTTCGATGATGGCTTCCAAAGCATGCTACAATAAAGCAGCTTACCTTAAAACTACTGTGGAAGATTACTGGAAGGTATGGGAATAATGATTTTGTTAATGTCCCTCCCAATTTTAATTTTAAATAATAAAAAGCGATTATATAAAATACTTATTAAAGTTCAAATTTTCTGATATAATATTTTTTTTGGATGAAAAAAATCCTTTACTTTAATTACATAATACCTCACTACAAAAATTGACGTTAATAGAATACAAAAATAAAATTGTTGTGCTTTGACCCTTTTATCTCTTCAAGTTCATTTTTGATGTGTCTCTAATTATATTTTTATATATGAATTCTACAGATGGAATTTGTGGGGTTTTACAACTGCTTGAATGGTAAGATCTGAAAAACGTATAACATAAATATTTTTATCTCTTCAAACTATAACGATCTAATATATTTCTAGATAATTTTTATTAGTGTTTATTTTTAAGAATCATTTATTAATAAATTTATAAGTACGGATAAATTTTATAAGTGAAATTTCTTTTTCATTATACTGAATCGATTTTTCTTGATTACATCACTTCATAATACACTAGATTCACCATATTTTACCATAGTTCCTAAATATACATAAATCCAGATAACTGGGTGTATATAACATTGCAATTTCTCTCTTCATCTCTGTACGAACCTCAATATAGAGCATCAAGGAAGATGAATATTGTGACCATCTATAAAACAAATGAAACAAATCTAGTGAGAAATAAAATTTCTCAGTAGATAAAACTAAATCATCAAATACGTTAGTAACCATCAATAAATTCCAATAAAATTCATACAATAAATAATTATTTAACAACATGTATGCATGAATGAAATTATAGGATGCACATGGCCTCTATATATCATACTGTATGTAGCTACATCTCGTACTGGATGTAGAAATACTGCAGTCGTCTTATGTTAATCATGCATGACAATTTCATGTTTTTGCACCTGATCTCTACATCTCGTACTGTATGTAGTATCGGATTCTATATTGCAAATCTTGTATTGGACTTGGAAACAAGAATCAATATATATCATCACAACAAATCCATCATTCTCATCAATAATACCATCCATGAGCAAATACATACCTCATGGAAAATAGAACATCATAATATACCACATGTATGGCTCAACCACCATACATCATTCAATCAAAATCATGTCAACTTGTGCATGGCAACATAATATCCTCAAGCTAAAGACAACATGTTAGAAATCTAGCTAGTAAACCATAATATATCTTTCAAATAATTTATAATTTCTTTAGACCTTCATAAGAAAATATTAGAACTTAGTCTAGTCCTTATTCTCTTGTCAATTTACCACCGTAATACTTAATCCTCAAAACTGAATCATTTAAGTAATTAAACCATTTGTCCACATACCATTCAACCTCTACTTCTTAAAATTAATCTAAAACAATCCCAACACATATATATAAGCTAATAGTTCAAATACCATAAAAAAATCAATTCAAAGGATCATCAAAATCAAGTCCAAACATTACTAATATTTCAACATTTCAATCATCAAGCTATCCTATTCTTAAATCAACATAACCACATCATAAAATAACCTTCAATGATCTAAAAATTCAGCCTAAATGATCAACCATAAATAAGCACCATTATACATATAGGTTAGTCCAAATAAACCCTTAATTAAAGATTGAAGCCTAACCTACATCAAATAATTTGGGTTGTAAATATCCAAGGAAGTAGCTGCACTCCTTAAAAGCCTTCAAGAGAGGAAGCCTTTATACGAAAGAAAAGAAGTAAATAAGGAGTATATGACACTTTAGGAGTAACTACGGTTATGGGTAAGTGAGAAATGTAAGCAAGAAAACAAGTGGGCCATAGGAGGAAGTCTTGAAATGCTAATATCATACGTTCAAAATTGTGGTACTCCAAGCTATTTATATTAATCAAATTAGTTAGAATGGAAAGGATTTAGTTGGGTTTCAACTTAGTTAGTAGTTAGTTTGGTTAAAATGCAACTAACTAATCATTACTTAAGAGATATTATCCTAAAATCTTATCTTATTTTCTTTGGTCAAGCTTTGCAATATTCCTTCATTCTTTGACCTAAATGCATGTGGAGCATGACTGAGCAACTTAAATTCATTTGCTTGATTTTGATTATTTGATTCACAGCTGCACATACATACCACAGCTTCACATACATCCACGACTGCATCTAAGATTTTGGTGTGTAGTTTCTAAAAAAAATCAAAGATTCCCTAAGCTTGGTTGTATGTCATGTGAAAAGGACTGGACATGAGACAAAATCTGATTGGTTTTTAAGTGCTTGACTCAAATCATCTTTTGCTTCTAAGTTGATCAGCTGCCACGTTGATAGCCATAGAAGATTATTCAAGAATCTTGGACTTAGCTTGTCTTATTCACTTTATTGACTTCTCATTGACTTTTGTTTACCACTTCTATTTCTGTTAATTCACATACTCATGCATATTCCTTTGGCTGCAGCACGTGAAGTTTTGGGAGTCTTCAAGAAATAAAATTTTGATTGGTTAGCTGAAAATTATTTTTTGCTTCCAAGTTAGAAAGCTTCCTACATACATGTTTGTCTAAACACAATCTTATCACATAGGTGTTCTGTAACACCCCGTGTGCACCCGGTGCGTTATCACCAAAAATACCAGTGTCACGCTAACAGCGTTAACTAGGCGCGGCGCGAAAGCGATAGAATCGTTTTTCTCGATTACACTATGCATGAAATATAAAACACATCACCCAAAACAACCTCAAACCCTGCTGATCCAGATAAAACTAACATACAAAAACACAAAACATAGGCAGATACATAAACATCTAAACAGAGGAAATCAGGAGGAACATACAACAACCTCATCTGTACATATACATGCTCACAAACAAGACCACATTTGGTCATACATCATTATATGTACAGTACAACGGGTGTACACTCGCACCCTATACTTTAGAATACAAGACAGAGGTCAAAACAAAGACTCTTCAAATCTTCATCTGCAGCCCATGACCATCTCCAGCACACTCAGCTAGGCCTCAAGCCATATGGTTGCTCCTTTCCTCAGGTAACACCTGAAAACCACAACCCATAACAGGGGTGAGATAAACATCTCAGTAAGCTCAGGGTTCTGGGAGAATCCTCCCTCACCCTAGTTACCCCCAAACATACACACAGATATACAACATAATAAACCTAGGACATGGTCCTGGCTATCACTCATTTCCCAACTCTCTGGGTATTCAACTGCATGCTATTACTATCAGAGGTCTCACACCTCATACCGGCTCTCAAGCCATCTCAACTCGTCTCATAGAGTCATGCCATCATTCTGGCATCCATATACTACACTGGCTCTTACATACATCTCTCAGAGGTACTATCACATAAGTGTCAATCTCTGGACACTACTCATACTCGAGAGGCACAACCTCCCAAAACATGCGAACATTGCCTGAGGACTATCACTCAGGACTTACTCATCCAGATATGGCTCATCTAAGAGACTCTAGGCTCTCATCTCCTCGAGAAAACTCTCTCTAGAGATACAACATATCTGCAAGCT
>PYAF01001414.1:174024-222203 GCA_007407185.1 Glycine tomentella | reverse complement strand
TGTTATAATTTGTTCTGTGAATTGAATGTCTGTGGACTGGTTTTGATATGAGATTGTTATGCCTTGATTAGGCATTGATTCTGAGACTGTTGGTGGCGGGAGCCACAGACCTGGGAAGGAACTTCAGAGTAATCCCTTACCAGGTAAGTTCAGTGTTCTCTGGGGATGAATTCCCGCTTTGGGTGCACACCACACTCCTCGGGAGTGTTGGTCATGACTCATGCTGCCTGCATTGGCTATGGCATTGTTTATGTTGATTTATATGTATCTGCATTGGATATATGCATGCTGTGATTGAGATATCTGTTGGCCAATAGATAAATATCGGCGTTGAGGAGCTCCGCCGTGTATTTTGGGCGTTGAGGAGCTCCGCCCGTGGCATTGAGGAGCTCTGCCACATCATGATAGGTACTGACGTTGAGGAGCTCCGTCAGGGCGTAGAGGAGCTCTGCCAGGCATTGAGGAGCTCTGCCACCTGTCATGAGCTGAGATTATGATATTGATTTGATATGATGAGGCCAGAGTGCCAGGGCAGTGGGCCATGTGTGATATGTTTGCCTGTTTATGTGTTGTGAATCTGTGGACCAGGGTGGGAATGATTTCCCAAGGACCCTGAGCTTACTGAGATATGTTATCTCACCCCGTGTGGGGCTTACATGATTTCAGGTGATATTTCTGGAAGAGAAGATCAGTCTCAGGGCAAGAGACCCAGTTGAGACTAGGCTGCTTGACTGAGGAGCGGCAAGGAGAGCTTGAAGGCTCTGTTTTGATTCCATTTTGATGTATAGTTCTGTATACCCTCATGGAGGGCTGATATTCTTTTGTATCACCATGGGATGTGTGGTGTGGACTCTGATGTATATATGTACAGAACTATGATATGATATGAGATGTGACGTTCTCTTGAGTACAAATGTTGTATATTTGAGTATCTGCCTGTATGTTTAAATTATCTGTCTTTATGATGATAATATGAGAACTGGATCAGCATGGGCGTGAAAAATGATCTTGTGTGTGTAGTTGTCTGATGTTTTAGTTATTCCATACATAATGTATCAAGAAAAGCGATTTTGTGCTTCAGCTAAGTTTTATAAACTGTGTTTTATGCGCTAATATGATATTATTAATGATAACACGTCGGAGGCCTACGGGGTGTTACAGCAGTCAAGAATGCAATAAGATGATTATGTGAAAATTCAAACAAACTCCAAATATATGTGCCAGTCAAACAGCCAGAAGTACAAAAGTGACATACAGCATATACGGTTTTTTTTCCCCATTTCCATCCAATGCTATGCAACAAGCAAATAACAGCTCAAAGTTCAAACAGAAAAATGTGTACTTCTTATGATATAAAGTGAATCCAAATAAGGTTCGCTATCCCAATAAACAAATAAATCAGGATAATGTTGTACAAGACCTTATGCTAAATAAAGAACTAGGTACAATGAAAATTCCAAGCATGAATGAGAATTTATATCCATAGAATCAACTGTCCAAAAAATCAAAAACCTAATGAGCCTTCAGTTTAGAGGAAATGCTAGGAGGAGTTCTAACAGCTTCTTCACCTTTCTCCCTCACAACATTCACTATGTAACCTGCTAGTGCATCACCAAGAACTTCAACACTTGCACTTTCTGATAAATTCCCATTACAGCCATCAGAGCTCATTCCAAATGACGAAGCAGAAAACTGTCCTCGCAAAGACTTGGTGGTTCCTGACGTTCCTACAGAAGTGGGGATGATAATGAACAATTTGGACCAGCAAACCAGTTTTGGCAGATCAAAATCTCTAGAAAATATCACCTTTTAAATTGCAAATTTATGTTTGTCTCTTCTCTTAATTCAGCATCATCGAGTATCCTCCAAATCTTCTTTTTGTGTCTTCGCTTGGAGCTGTATAAAAAAGATAAGATCCGATAATGAACATCTCTATGATTCATATGTGGAGGTTATTGATGATAACTTGTAGTAACTTGTAAAGTTTGAATAGTGCAACAATAAAATGCCTGTGAACCTGAGAACCTGGGCACATGATTTCATATCAAATCAGACAACTACATGAAATCTTATAAGGAATGACTAAAAGAAGATCCAAGATGAAAATGAAACAACAGGAAAGACTAACATTCAACAGAAACCCATTTAAATCAACAAATAAATTTGCCAAATTGAGATGTACATTCCAGAAAATCAAGAGAAAACAAAAAAGAAAATGTTTTCCAAACCACCTTCATTTTCTTAATCATCATCAAAACATGTTAATACAAGAATAACCACATGGAAAAAGTATGCATAGATTTAAGCATCACTAACCATCCGCCAATATCATTAATAGCTAAGTCTGAACCATAAATTGTCAATAATTACAGTTAGTAAGCATAAACAATAAAAAAATTAAAAAATGAAAACTACATAAGCCATGATGTTGGAGGAAACCATATAGTCATATGCAACACAGAAAGACAATCACCAATCTCAGGACAAGAAGCATGAGCATGAGGCAATTACATGTTGAAGAAAATGACCAAGCCATAAAAGTGCTGTCAATGAATTAAGCCTATAAAGATGACTTCACCTCATTGTAACATTAACCTTTGCATCTGAATCATGTAAGTCATCTGAATTATCTGAATCGTTTGAACTATCTGAATCACTACCAGAACTGGAAGTCGTTAATGGAACAAAAAATTTGGATGGCAAGAGCAACAATGCCAGCTAGTGTCCTTCATTCCAGCATACAATTCTACACCTAGATTCTTCTTTAAACATCTGGTGCAAAATAAAACCTTGCATAATTTACAACTAACTAATTCATTGCTTCCTCCACATCATGTACAGTAACTATCCGAACAATCTTGTCCCAGATCCTGTGACAAGTAAGCATTCAAATTGAGTTTTGAGCCTCCTTTATGGATATAGAAATATTAACTTGAGATTGAGATGCTGTTGAAGATCAGCCTAGGTCAAATGAGGGAAACACCATCTATTTAATAAAAGTATGAAACACGTTACTTTGAACAAGAATATTTTCCAGGTTGTTTAAATGAATAGCTTCTTCCTCCTCCAAAGCAAACACAAACATAATTATTTACCAATTTACACAACCGAATTAGATGTTTGTCCTAACTCGTCAAATGGGATGACCAAAAACCTTATGGATTCAAACTAAGAAAATTGAATTTTATTAATAGTAAAGCTCAATTTTACTAATATACTAAAACAGAAGTACACAATGATGCAATAAGAAAGTTGTTAATGGAACAAAAAACTAAATTTTTTAATTAATTAAATTTTATTAAAAATTAGAAAATCATGAATAAGAAATGATAGAATGACTACATATGGTTTGCTTGATATTCCTGTTGACTCAGGGGATAATTGTAAGTGTGTGAATACAAATGAAGCACATTTTGTAGTCAGTGCTACCAGAGGTAACATGATGACTATCACAATTCCACCAATAATCTGACACACAATAAATGAATGTGTTACCTCCTAATCACCGAAAAACCTTAAAATTGTTGAGCATATCATGAAGTTTTCAGGATATTATTTACAGAAATTAACAATTATTAGTTATACCATATGCAGATCTATTAGTGTTTGTGTTTAATCAAAATATCAAACTAATACAACTTTATCTCTCACTTCTAAGGGTGTCCACAAGTTGGCTTGATTCAGTTTTAGGAAGGAAAAATAAATTAAACTAAGCCAATGGATTCAATAAGTTTGTTTTTGTTTTGCAATTTTCTTCTTTTGTACCAAATCTATACCAGACAAACTTGATTTGGTTTGGTTTGATTCATCCAGTTTGATTTTATTTTTATTTTAAAAATTATAGAGGGGTTTGAGTTAAATTCTTTGTGATTACCTTTTCCTTTTTCCAAAACATCATCATATAGTGCATATAAATAAAAATATGAAAATTGTTAACCAATGCCCTAAGAGAAATGAATAAGAAATGGAAAGTAGAGAATTTTTGTAAGAAAGTGCAACATCTATACGAGTTATTGGGTGAATAAAAACCAATTGCCACCCCTTACTCACTTCTGTTCTTTTACCAACAGAATAAGCCAGCTTAGGGCTTTGTGTTATTGGAAGTATGTTAATTGGTATGTGCATCATTGACTCACTTCACCGACATACCAACTACTTTGTGTCCTCAAATCAATTCAAGGTTTTTTATATTGTACAATGGAGCTTTCAATAATTAAGCATTTGTGGTCCATCAACTAAGTTCATTGCATTGGTATCCATTTTCTAGTCCTTTATTTATAACACAAGATGTAATAAACATGAGATTTAGGCTCTCCTATTCCGAAGAGGGAATTTTCAAGATAAAACTACATCATTATAATCGTTAATGAATTAAAAATAAAGTTTGGAACACTTACGTGATTGAGGCTTTGCCCTATAGCATCATTTTAAATCAAATTTAATATTACTATACAATGATTTCCAATCATTTAAGTGATTAAATTATTATTTTTATTTAAATTTTAAAATCTTAATTTTTTTTATAACTGGCTCAGACATAATCAATATTTTTTCATTTTATACCTGTCACTCTATTGAACACTTTAATGTACATATTTCTCTTTTAACAGTCTCTGTTATTATTATTATTATTTACAATTGTATGCTATAAAATCGGTGCTAATAATATATTTTCATAGGCATAACCAAATAATTGAATACAAATGATTAATTCATTGAAATTAAGATTCAATCACTAAAGTATTATAAAAGTTTAATTCTCAATGGAAATAATTCTTAATAAAATTTTATTTATCTTCACTAAATTCTGGATTAGTCAAAGTTTTTATCCTCTTATAAATCGAAAGATTAAGAGAGAAATAAAACACTTACACAACAACATTAGAGTATCTTAATAAATGATATTTTTCTCGGTCTCCTCAAGCAGCTTATTGAATTAGCAAACAAAGATTTATTGAATTATTAAATTCCAATGTAAATTATTTTAAAAATAATCTCAGTTGTTATACGTTTTCTGTACTAAACTGATAGTTCTTAGTTCTTATTTTGTCAACATTTTAAAATTTGAATTGAAGATTGAATCAACAAGATGTCTAAGTTATGATTTGATTGGTTGAAGGAATATAAAAAACCTTGAATTGATTCAATATCATTCGTAGAACATGAGTTGTTACTTTTCACTGTTTGGAATTGCTTTATCTAAACTTTCTTTTATCAAATATATTCAATATAACTTTCACTAGTCTGTGTTTTTTATTTCAATTTATAGTCTTAGGGAGTGATGAGTGGTATTTACATGTAACATTTAAGTGTCAAATGGTTATTTTTATCTAAGATGTTAAATTATTTAAAATTTATCCTCGTTTTGATATCTCAATGTTAGAATTGCATTTCTAATTTCTATCACTACTACGTTATCTTTGCATTGCTGTTAATTTAATGTGAATGTGATAAGTAATCACTAGTTGTTTGATGCTTCTACCAAATTATCAATTGAGCATATAAGTAGTTTTGATTTCTTTCCTTTTCCTGTTTCTTCATGATATCAATTGGAATTTTAGATATTAATTAATTCTGTTTGGGTATATCGCAGAAGCCTATGATCGAACAATGAAGGAGGCTTATTTAGGATTATCCCTGCAGAATGGGAGTAATAATTTTTTCAATTATTAAGTGGACTTATTCAGGTTTCGATGAGTCAAGGCTTCAGATTGAAACAAAAAAGGGGTGCAAATTAAATTTTCTATTAACTTATAATTTGGCGCTTTTGCATCATTGCTTTGTAACACACGCTCATGCCTTGGCTATTTTAACAATGGTTACCTAAGGTTGTCATTGCTTCAGTAGTCTAACATGGTAATATTTACTTTTGTTGTTTCTAATGTTTTCATTTCTATCTGATTCTGCTTTTATAATTTTTACTTTTCATTTTGACTGATTTAGTAAAAGGACAAAGTCTGCTGTTGCTGAACAAGATAAAACTAGAGTATCAGAAGATAAGTTCAACACAATTTAAAGGTAACATAGAGTATAAGGCTCCCAACAATCCGGGGTCTGGAGAGGGACAAATGTATGCACCCTTATACCAGAGACAAAAAGGTTGTTTCCACAACTAGAACCTGGGGCAATTAAGTCATAATCCAGCGAAAAGTTACCATTGTGCAAAGCCATATTAACAATGATTAATTGAATCCTAGATGACTTAATTATTTATCATACTGATTCATACAAATAAAGTCAGCTTTTAAAAGCAAAATGGCTGATGACAAGTAATGTATGCTATTTTATATGTTTACCCAAGGCTACACATGAATGATTCCTATCCCTTGACACACACACCCCTCCCCTGGCCAAAAGAAAGATTTTATTTTCAACATCAGCAAAATCTGTGTACAGTTTCCGTATATAACCAGTTAAAATGCCCTGGTACATAAGGGAATGGTTTGGAGTATAAACCAAATGTGCAGCCAAGAGAACTATTAACAAACCAGAAATTGTGGGTAATCTGGAGCACTAAAAACAGTGACCAAAGCAAAAGGTATATTATATGTGGTAGACTAGTATGTTTTTATACTCATGTAAATGAAGTAGTTATACCAATTGATGAGAGAATTGTTAATGGATTTAGACTGCATCATAACTGAATATTCACTACGAGAAAATCAATTGATTTAATTTAAACAACTTCATTATTTGCTATACATGCATGTATTTATATCATGAATGACGATCATAACAGCTTTTTTCCAAATATGATTATACATGCATACTTGATAAACAGTCACATTCACACTCGCTGCAAGCAAAGCCTTATGGCACATTGAAAATTAAAGCCTCATTTTCTTCTTAGGGGCTGAGTGAGCAGAATATTTCAAATTTGAATCCACATTCAACCTTCCATCCAGATTAAACATAGTCTGAAATACCAGCTGGTTGGGCAACTACTAACAAAGATGAAATAAAAGATGGTATATATGAAACTGGCACCACAGCAGACAAGAAGACTCTTCCAAGTCTAATGCTTGGAATACAGGTGCCACAGCAGACAAGACAAACACTGAATGTATTGAATGGTCTGCCTGGCGAAATAACCAGTTTGAAAAACCAGCTGGTGGATAATAAGCAGTTGAAGAACCTTGATGGGGCATTTGTAACCTGAAGGCTGATGCTGCCCAAGAAGACAAATGTAGGCTTCGTGATTTAGATGCAAATGCAGGAGATCAGATAAAATGTACTGATTGATCGGGTTGGGGAAAGAAGAAACATGTTACCGAAGAAGACAATTCCAGGCTGGGTGCTTGGAAAGTAAATGCAGTAGATCAATCAAAATTCAATGAATGGTCTGGTCGGGGATAGAAGAGAGATGTAACCGAATAAGACAATTCCAAGCGTGGTGCTTGGGATGTTTATGCTGCAGATCAAACAAAATGTAATGAATGGTCACGTTTGGGAAAGAAGAAAGATTTTACCCAAGAAGACAAATCCAGACTTGGTGCTTCGGATGCAAATGCAGCAGATCAAACAAAATGTAATAAATGGTTAGGCTGAGGAAAGGAAAAAGATGTTGCCCATGAAAACAATGTCCAAGATTCTTCGGCCTCTGCTTAGATGAAAGACAAAGTTACCCAATAAGAGAATTATGGGACTTGTGGTTGGGGTGGCAAGAGAACAGATCTGGCAAAAATCAAATCTGTGAACTTGAAACTGCACAAGGTGTCATTCCTTCCATTTTAGGAACATTTGTTTCTGCTAAATAGTTTTTCTGTTAGAAATTTTTGGTTTAAGTAGATAACATTAGCAACATAGCTATTATTACTTTCATGATTGCTCCTGGTAAAAGCCTGTTACTAATGAATTCCTCTGTTCCCTTTGGCTGTACTTTGTGTAGGTTTTCCCTCTACTTCTATGAATTTTGTATCCTAAGCTAAAATATTGTAATCTTTAATTTTTTATTAAATTCCTGTATAAGGTACAACGTTGTTGACCCACTGGTTGCTGCATATCAACTTTTATTGAAACTTGTACTCAAACTATGTATTCAAACTATGATACTTGTAGCAAAGGGATTTCATAGCAGAAACTTGGTTGTACTATGAAACTTGTATTCAAACTTTGTAATCTGCCTATTATAATGTAACATTTGTTGATGCGCACACAAGGTTACTTGGTTGTAGTTGTTCAAAAATAAATAAGACAATATAGCAACAGTGTCAAACCATGGTTAAACCTATGTGCACAAGAGGCAAAGCTGGTGTTGTGAAGCCTACGCTGTATCCTATAGTTATTGCTCATTCTGAGCCTAAGTCGACAAAGAGACATCCTCTTTACAATCCTACTTGGTTGGTAGCAATGAAGGCTGAGTATGAGGCTTTCATGAAGAATGGCACATGGACTCTTACTAATGTACCTCCATTTAGGGCTCATATTGGCTACAAGAAGGTTTAAGGAGCATGCCGATATAGCAGAAAAAGAAATTGAAGCTTTGAGATTAAAAGTTACTAAACTGATTGAAGAAAAGGAAGATGCTGCTCTCCGTTATCATCAATGGATGAAGATAATTTCCAGTTTGGAGTATAAGCTCTCTTTGCTGAAGAGGAGGTGCATAGGCTAAATTCCAAGATAGTTGATGGGGTTAAAAAGTTACAGAGTTCTGAATAGAAGTGTCTTCTCTTGGAGACATCAAATCACACTCTGTAGTCAGAATTACAATCTTTGGCACAACAAGTGGGGTCTCAAAGTGAAGAACTTAATGAGAAGCAGTAGGAATTGGGTAGACTTTGGGGTTGCATACAAGAGGAGAGACTGCGATTCATTGAGGCTGAAACTGAATTCCAAACTATTCAGCAGTTGCATTCTCAGTCTCAGGAAGAGCTTAGATCTATTGCTTCTGAACTTAACAGTAAAGTGGAAATACTGGGGAATGTGGAATCTTGTAAGCAGCTTTAGAGGATGAAGTACACAGGGTGAGTGAGGAAAACAAAATTCTAAACGAGGTCAAAATTTTTTCATCTTTGTCTATAAAAAATTTGCAGGATGAGATTTTGAATTTGAAGGAGACAATAGAGAAAGTTGAACAGGAGGTGGAGCTTTGAATTGATGAAAGAAATGCTCTTCAGCAAGAAATTTACTGTCTTAAAGAGGAGAGGCATGATAGAGGAAGTCCGGTCAACTGACTTAGACCCACAGTGCTTTGGATCATCTGTGAAAAAATTGCAAGATCAGAACTTAAAGCTGAAGGAAACATGTGAGGCTGACATGCATAGAGAAAGTAACTCTTTTGGTAAAATTGGAAACCATGGAGAAACTTCTGGAGAAAAATACTATTTTAGAGAATTCGCTTTTGGACTTGAATGCTGAGCTGGATAGCGTCATAGGAAAGGTAAATGTGTTGGAAGAAACATGACAATCTTTGCTAGTGGAGAAATCAAATCTTACTGCTGATAAGGCCACCTTGTTTTCTCAGTTACAATCCACAACTGAAAAGCGGGAGAAGCTCTCAGAAAAGTTCAATCTATTGGAAAATTCACTATTTGATGTGAATGCTGAACTTGAAGGGTTAAGGGTGAAGTCCAAGGTATTAGAAGACACATGCCGATCACTTGACCATGAGAAGTCCACTATCTTTCAAGAGAAACAAACCTTAGTTTCACAGTTGAACATAACTCATCAAACACTGAAAGATCTTGAGAAACTACACAATGAATTAGAATTGAAGCATTTTGAACTAAAAGGACTAAGGGAGTCTGCACTTCAAAAGGATTGAGGGGCTACTAGTTTCCATATATTCTGAGAGGGAAGAGAATTCCAGAGTTTTAAAATTGAATGAAGGTGAATTGGCTGAGAAGGAATTACAAATTCTTATTCTACAACAAGATGCAAATTTCAAGAAAAAAGAATATCAGGAAGAACTAGACAGAGCTATACATGCGCAACTTGAAATTTTCATATTGCAGAAATGTATTGATGATTTGGAGAAAAAGAACTTCTCCCTTGTAGTTGAGTGTCAGACACTTTTGGATGCTTCCAAAATGTCTGACAAAATGATATCTAAATTGGAGACTGAAAATGTTCAAAAGCAGGTTGATGTGAATTCTCTGTCTAACAAAATTAAAATACTAAGAATTGGCTTGATTCAGGTGTTGAAGACTCTTGACAATAACAGTGGGCATTTCAGTCAAGATATGCTTGAAGAAGACCAAATGCTCCTGAACCATATATATGGAAAACTTCAGGAGAGGCAGAAATCTTTTGACACAATTTTCAATGGAAACCAACAAATGGCCATTGAGAATTCAATTCTGATTACATTCCTAGAGCAGTTGAAACTAAAGGTAGAAAACCTTGTGACACAAAGAGACACCCTTGATGAGGAATTCAGTATCCAGTCTAAGCAGTTCTTGGCATTGCAAATAGAGGTCCAAAAGGTATTGGAGAAGAATTAGGAGTTGGAGTCGACAACAAGCAAAGGAGAAGAGAGAATGGAAGTAATGACAACTGAGACAGACAATCTACGAAAGCAGTTGTCAGACCTGGAAAAGAGTCACAACAATTTACAGGAGGATAGTTGCAATATATTGGAAGAGAAGAAGTCCTTGACGAGAAGATTTCTAGATCTGGGTGAAGAGAAAAGTAGCTTGGAAGAAGAAATATGTGTCATGATCCATGAGACAATAGCTCAATCTAATATTTCCCTGGTTTACGAGAATATTATCTCTGAAAAACTCATGGAACTTAAAGAGCTAGGTGAAGATCTTGATAAACATGGTTCAGCAAATAATGACCTTGATGAGAGATTAAGAGTAATGGTGTGCAAATTTGAAAATGCAGAAATGGAAAATTCACATCTTAAAGAGTCATTCGTAAACCTTTCATTTATGAACTATATTTAGTTGAATCTATCAATGATCAATTGAGCTGTCAGATTAGGGATAAAAGGGGGATGTTGCATCAAAGGAAAATGAGCTTTTGGAAGCAGCTGAGATGTTTCGTGTTTTACATACTGAGAAAACAGAATTGCAAAGAATGGTGGAAGATCTGAAGATTAAATATGATGAAGCCAGGGTGATGCTTCAAGAACAGGCTAATCAAATTTTGAAATTGTCCTCAGGCAAGGATCATCAAAATGAACAGCTCATATGCCTGTCTGAAGTGAATCAGAAGTTGGAGTCTGAAATGGGGTACCTACGTCAAGAGCTTGGAGAAACTAAACTGAGGGAAAAGAAGCTAGGTGATGAAGTACTTAAGGGAACAAATGAGATTGAACAATGGGAAACTCAAGGTTCAACACTCTTTGCTGAACTGCAGATTTCTGCTGTCAATGAAACATTATTTGAAGGAAAGGTCTGTGAACTAAATGAGATGTTTCGTGTTTTACATACTGAGAAAACAGAATTGCAAAGAATGGTGGAAGATCTGAAGACTAAATATGATGAAGCCAGGGTGATGCTTGAAGAAAAGGCTAATCGAATTTTGAAATTGTCCTTTGACAAGGATCGCCAAAATGAAGAGCTCATATGCCTGTGTGAAGTGAATCAAAAGTTGGAGTCTAAAATGGGGTACCTACGTCAAGAGCTCGGAGATACTAAACTGAGGGAAAAGAAGCTAGGTGATGAAGTACTTAAGGGAACAAATGAGATTGAACAATGGGAAACTCAAGCATCAACACTCTTTGCTGAACTGCAGATTTTTGCTATCAATGAAACATTATTTGAAGGAAAGGTCTATGAGCTAGCTGATGCATGTAAGAATGTTGAACGTAGAAACTACTCCAAAGACATGGAAAGTGAGCATCTGAAAGAAAGAGTTAGCGAGCTAGAAGTTGAAAATGGAAGACTATGTGAACAACTAATTACAAGCATGTTACTGCACTTTATATAAAGATAAAGCATAACTCTAAATTATAGAATGAAACATCGCAAACCAGTGCTCTTAAAAGCATAACATAACAGAAAGCATAAGTATAATATGACCTAAAAGAATCAGTCTATTGACACTTAAATTCTTTAGTCACCTCCATGGGTGAATAAATACAGCATTTTTCCAAAACAGAGAAACCAGAAAGGCAGACAAAAAAACAAGAGAAATCAATTAATGATATGATACAGATCACAAAAGAGAAATGTCATTGAAACTTATAGTTTTTTTCCCAGCAGGACTTAGAAACGGCCAACTAAATCCAATATCCTGACAAAAAAATTTAGATCAGTACAAAGGGATGCCAATGGAAAATATTATAACATTTTGCAATCATAGTGAAGCAGCACAACAAGTCATCAATGATACTGTATTTATCTTGCCTTGTACCAATGACAAATCCAAAGCAAGGTATGAGTTTACAGCATCAACAGAGAGTAAAACTTGAAGTAGGATGAAAAACCTTATATCATATTAACATCATAAAACCATTAAATCAAAGATTTTGTCAAGTAATAACAAATGATTTTGTGTAATTGGGATAAGATTTTCAATTTCTTAGTTTCTATATGTCAAATCAAAGACAACAATTTCCTATAGACCTTCAGTACACTGTAAAAAGTGGAGGGGGAGGGAAACACTAGCAGGTCTCTGAGCATTAAGATACCAAGGTGTAGCTAACATATACTGGGAATGTGAGGGTCGATTTCCTTCCCATCTTCATCCAATTCAGCCATTGCAATCCCAGCTTTACGTGCCTCCTCCAACTCTATATGTTTGCAATGGGTCCTCCATGGACTTGAATGCCATTGCAATTGATGCCATACAAGTTTTAAAAATGTACACGCAAATGGGTGCAAACAGTTTCAAACCAATGACCATAAACAGAATACGGAACAAACAAAATAAGTCAATAAACAACACAATGGCAAAACCCTACCAAGATTCCATCTTGTTCGTATGGCTCTATTAACAATACATGATGAATACCAATTAACATCAACTTTTGTCCATCAATTTTTTAAACCCTCTGGAAACGTTTCTCAGCTATTGCCTATACACATGCAGTCACATGGGTGTGACTTCTTATAAGACCCAAACATGTCCAACAAATTAAGTGACAAATAAGTGGCACAAGGAACACGATTGACCCAAGAAAACATGGGACCAGAAACCAATACTAGGTACTACTACAAAAAAGGAAGGCTAAAGCTTTTGCATTTTTTAGAAAAAAACCTAAGATGAACACTAACCCAGTTAAAGATATCACCACCAAGTCCAAGCCACACGGAGCAACAGCGCCGATCGACGGTCAGACGGAGGAACGCGACACAGTCCGTCGTTTGGAGGCCACCACACGGGAAGGAAGCTTCTGGCGTTGGAGTCGACAGTGAGGGAGGGGTAGCTGGTTTTAGGGCAGGAACAAGACATAAGAGAGTTACAAAATGAAGACAACAGCCTACACCAAACGCTGCCGTTTTAATTATTTGTTTTCATTTTTTTAAATTTTAAAAATCCAAAACTAAGACGGTTAAACTTTAACCGTCGTCGTATTAAGCAATCTAAGACGGTCACAACATGAACCGCCTTTGAAATGTTCAATTTAATTACAAAAATGCCACCGCATCACATACTAAGACGGTTTCGTGACAACCGACGTAGATGCGCTGTCATAAAATGTGGTATTTGTAGTAGTGAATGCAAGTAAAACAATAAAAACATCACAAGTCAACATGAAGTTTTCAAAATATCTTGATAGACTTAAACCAAAAACAAACAATTAGCACTTAAAAATTGAAAATCAACAACATTTCAATCAAGCATGCTATCTTATTCTCTAGCTATTACATACAGTTGCACATGTATGAGCATGCAATATTGTAGTGCAAACTAAAAACACCAAAAGCAACATTTTCAAGAACAAAAAGATCACAAGAAAAATAATAGGTGTGTACTTTCAAAGGCTAGAAATTCTCAAAAGAAAAACTTTATAATGAGGCAAACAACAGAGCACAATAACAACAACAAATATTCCAATAACACCCAAAGGGAAAAATACAAATGGGTAGTTGTCCATATGCTAAATTTATCAACAGTTCCAGAAAATCAGTTAGATTACATACCGAACCAGACTGTCTCACTAACCTGTTTTGATTAAGGCATTTAGCAGACCAAAGATCAATGGAGCTGACAAGTTTGGACTTCCTGTGGCAGTGCCATTTTCCACAGTTTCAAGCAATTCAAAAGCCTCATCAACTCTTCGTGCCTCACCTAATCCTTTTATGTGGATTTAAAATAAAATCCAATCAACCTCAAAAATAACAGATAATTAAAGGTGCAACAAATTGTTAGACTAAAAAACAGAGACTACAAGTATACATTTGGAGAAGTTTAGAGGAAAAGGAAAGAGGCAACTAATTTTTCATTTTTCAAAATGAATGTCCTAAAATGATTATAAAACTAAAAAGATAAACGGAAGAATCCTTTCATTTCAAAATATCCTCAAATGAGAAAATAACACCATATAGTCATTACAATGCATTAGTATTCTATGCTCTAACAGGGACAATGGGTACATTTTTGGTTGCAAAGGCAAACAATAAACAACACAAACTCTTAGTTGGAACTTGGAACCACACAAATGAATGCTCGCAATATAATAGCTGTTTAATTTCAAATTTTAACCATAAAATTACAAAATTAAACAAATTTTACAAACTAGAAATCCAAAAATTGACAACAGATTATGAACATTGACTTTCCCTCATTAGAATAAGACAAACAAAAAACAGAGAGAAAAGCCTTACTTTATGCATACAATCAATTTTACCAGGGTTGCAATAATCGACGGTAAAAGGATCGTCTTTGTTGAACCAAACGGCGGAAACAACAGTGTGGCAACCTCGATGGAGTACATGAAACACTACTACATCGTACATGTCTGCTGTATCTTCTGTCAATGGAGTCTGGTGCTGAGGCGGAGCCGCGGAGTGGAGCCACTAGTCTGGAGAAGGAGAATGCTCGAACCACGCTTCCGACTTTCGAGGATGTCAATGCCGTAGCACGTAGGCGATGACGTTGGTCGCCGGAGATGGAGAACGAGAGAGGAAAGGGCGAAGGATGTGCGTCTCTTTTGTGCGGCTGTGCGGTGCCGCCTTCTCACAACAACAACTAGGTTAATTTTGTGAAAAATTTAAAGAAAGGGTATTATGGTAATTTCATTTCAAGTTTTAAGGGGGGGCACTTGCCCCCCTTCTCTACTACGTGGATCTACCTCTGTCTGATGATGTAGCTGGATTGATCACCTATTGTAGCTACCTCATTGTGGATTTTCCTTCTCCTTTCCTGGGTTATTTCTTTCTGCCTGTTATGGTTACAACACCCGTTGTGTATACTCATGCTATTCCGCCCAATTATGTTAGAGTTCCTGATGATCCAGCATCGCCACCTCCACCTAATGATCCTATAGGACAGGCAGTTGGTATGGAGGATTCACCTACTCCTATGTACCACTTCTTTGCTCCAGCTGAGGATGACCTTATGTTCCTATAACCCCTACGACTTTTGTACATGACTTTATGATTCTGCCTGTACCACCTCTTTGTTACCCTTATGCTCCAGTTTTTTATGATGGGTATGGTCCCCTTATTCTTGGAATGCATTTTCATGACCCATCTCTGTCTCTCATAGCTCCAGAGACTCATGTTCACCCGCCTATTCCAATACCTTCACCAGATCATCAGTCACATATGCCTAAGGCGTGGCTGAGCTTATCATCATCTGCAATTGATATGTGGGACAACCTCATTAGGGTTAATCTTCTGGATGATCTACTTAGATTGAAGCTACTGATGGCTTCGCTTTTTGTGACATAGATAGATGGGAGGTTTTAGTTGTATAGTTACTACTCTGACATAGGCCCTTTTGTTTTTTGGATGTATATATTAGGGTGGGTAGCTAGGACTTGTGATATATAACTTGTATTTAAAATTACTCTTTTCAATGACTGTTAACACTAAGGATGCATGACCAACAATGTACTTATATGGCCAAAGTTAATATCAAGTTATGTTAAATTATTATAAATGTGTTTTATGGATTTTATGAATGATAGTGTGTAGTATATGCATATCATAAGAATACAAAAAAAAAATAACACCTTTGTTATAAATAAAAATAATGGATAACTCTAGTAAGGTAATTCTAGTCACACATCTTTCACCTATTCAAGCTACCAAGTATTATTTCACACTAACCTCTTTAGGTTGCCATCTTAGAGACTCTCTTTAAGCTATGCACCTTCCATGGGTTCTCCCTTTCACTTCTTTAACAACCAAACTTAACACATATGTTTAATTTGGGATACATATAGATTAATAACTAGGAGAATGTATTGAAGGGAATTTTACAACAAAACAACACTCATGGGTTGGATCTTTATTGAGTCTTTGGTTGTACTTCACACCATTTTCTTCCTTTCAACATAGAAGGATTATGGAGGATGGAGAGGATATAATTTTGGTTTTTGCACTATGTAGGTGGTTTCCTACCTTCTCTCACACCTTTTGTAGTTGTCCTTTGACAGTTTTATAGACGCATAAGTCCAACTAGCCATTATGACAACTGGATCTCTTGTTTTCTCTCTTCAAAAGCTTACTTCAAGTATGAAATGCCCCAAGAAATAACTATTGGAAGTGAGGCCCTTAGTACTGCAACAACTTCTTGAAGAAGTTGAAAGTATGCCAACTGTTCTTGACTTGACAAGTCTGAGTTTGTTCTGAAGAACAATTTTGATAAGCTTCTGAAGGTAAATCAAAATTGCATTATCATGTTGTAGAGAAAGGACCTATTTTGATATAGGTTCCTTCTGATGAAGATAATATGATATGACACTGTAGATAGCTCAACTCCATCAATCCAAACACTTCATCGCAACATATATCATTATAAAGTAGCATACTTCAACATAGGTAACATGTGAAGGTTGTTGTTGTTGTTGTGTTAGTTTTTTGTCCTTAGTTTAGACTTCACAAAAGTCTCTTTACTTTTCATTTTGATGTTGCACTCTCAGCTTCGACTTGTGCATCTTTCAATGCAATTGACATTTACTTTTTGATGAACTCTCATTATGTGTGGCAACATATATGGAAAGTAAGATGTTTTCAACCTTAGTCATCTGATGTGTCCTCTGTATGTGTGGTGATATATGGAAGAATTGATGTTGACTTTGAGATGATTTCTAAGATATTTGAAGTTCAGTCTTTAGAGTCAAGATCTTCATCATTCTGATGTAGACCCTGATGCAATTTCATTCTAATACATAGATACTGCATGATCTTCACTTTAATACATCATTATGAGGTAGTCATCTTAGAATCTAGTCTTGATTCTGGTCTATCATCAAAGTATCGTTCTAATTTTCTCATTCTCAAAGTTCTCAAGTACACAATTCTGATGTTGACTCTGAAACAACTTCATTATGATGTTGTTTGCTCAATATAGCCTTTGATAGATCTTCTGAGGAAGGTCCTCTTGATGTCTTTGCAACATGGTAAGATTGAGATCTTCAGAGGGAAGCAATGACTTCATTAATAGACATTTTTTTATTTCAAATCTTCTAAAGCTTTTCACTTGAAAGCATAGTTAGGACATCCATTCTGAGCTTGTTTTGAACATTTGGTATGTTATGCTCTTTGTATATCTTTCATTTACAGATATGCTGACTTGCATAGCTATCCTGCATTTGATGTTGTGCTTTGAGATAGTTCTCTAACATAGCTGGAAAGCCTTTGAATTTTCTTCTTATAGGAATACTTTAATGAGATGGCATGACACACTTGTATTCCAAACATTTTGGTGTGAGCTTGTTGTAGCATGTTATGCTTGCTACTATTTTCTTTTTATTTCTTTGACCCATTGAATGGCCAAACTAGCTTTTGATGTCTTCATGAAAGTTGTAGATAATTCTATCCTTGACAATTCAAGCACTAGTCTCATGTCATCTGGACCAATACAACATAAGCAATCTTCAAAGCATTGCAACTATGTTATATTGTAAGGACAAAATGATATCTCTATCTTCATGATCAGTTTGTTCCAAGATCCAAGCCTTACTAGCCCACGCATTCCGCATAAAAGATGTAGATCTTTCTCTTATATTTTGATAGCCACTAAGATGATCTCAAATGGACTTTTCTAGCTCAAGTAGTCTTCAAATTACTACACATATATTAAGCTATCCTGGTAGACTAGCACTTGCAACTACGAGCTAAATTTTGTCCATGATCCATGTTGTATCAGACCACAAATGGTCCATGAAAGATGAAGAGCTTTCTTCACGCTTTCCATAGTCACAAAGAACAACTCAATTTCATTTTTGGAACTCTAGATACATTGTCCAGAATAAACTCATTCTATTGATGAATTTCATTTTGTGTATGTTGCAACAATGTTGTTCTTTATGTGGTGTTCATTATGCATATCTTCATGTCTTCAACATTGTTCTTGTCCTTTAATTGCTAATTACTTCTCATGACTTGAAGTTTTTTTCTTCATCTAGTGAGCATGTTGATTTCTTCATCATAGTACACAACCAATGACACTTTGAGTCTTCTTTTGACCTTTCAAGCTTATCATCCTTTATAAGTGATTCATAACAATCTTGAGTTTACTTCTATTGATATTTTTAACCGAACTTATTTTTTTCTAAATACACTTAAACAAACTCATTAATAGGCATAAGCTCATAATGCCTATAATTTAGAAGGTTTGTGATAATTTAAATACCAAAGATTTTGGACTCAACATGAAGGAAATTAATGAGATTATCTTAATGCTGCTATTTGAGGGAGAGAGATGGGGGATTTTAATAATTTCATTCATAATTTGGAGGTGGAGGATATTCCTTTTATTGGAAAGAGGTACATGTGGTATAGATCAAGCACTCATTCAATTGGTGGAGCATTTTGTCCCATGGCAATTGTGCATGTGCAAGGTCCACTACTGATTGTGCAGTCCGCTTTATTTTTCAAATTCATTTTTCAAAAATGCTAAACTTCCATTCGGTGCGATCCGTCCCAGCACATATCAAACGAACTCCTTTATCCAACGGTTTAGGAAACTTTCACAAGGTGTAACGAGTGTAGATCCTTTAAAGTATAATGGTGCACTATTTGGTAAAGTGAGTAAATTATTGGTCAATACAACACTTAAATCATAGTTCTCACCACAACAAATGCATTCTTTATATGTATCCATATTACTTCCATTTCATTTACCTTGCTATTTCTTCTATTATCATATAAACTTTGACACTTATTTGTACTCTTCAAATTATATATATTACATATCTTTTATTCAAAAAGAAAAACAATTCAGCTGGTACTTCTTGAAGCATTTGAGATTAAAATGCAACTGTGTCGGTATATATCGATTAAAAAAAATGAATTCTTTAACCTTGCACCTATCAAAAAAGGATTTTTTTTGAACATTTTCTTTTTCTAGATTAAATTTTTCATATTTTGTTTACCAAATATTTTTTTAATTTCATATAAATTTTAAATGTTAACTTAAAATAAACAAATAGAACTGGATTAATAAATTAGGAACTAATTAAAGTGTCAGAAAGTATTCATCATTCTCATTCTCTTGGCAGAAAGTGTGTTACTATTAAGCTTTAATGTGAGATTTTAAGGGTTAAATTATTAGATATCCATTGATATATCTAGTTCACGACTTGGGACGGAAATTTGGTTATTGGTTTCGTATGTACGCTATGTTCAGGGACAACTAATGAGAATTAACTTTTTTTTTTTCATTATTTTCTAATGCTAAATTTATGTTCGAATTAATTAATCCTAAGCTTAAAAGCAATTTTTAAAGAAATTTTTTAATTAACTATATTGATTATCAACATGTGTTTATTTAAAGGAGCTAATCGAGTTATTAAATCTGTTGTGCACAATTTTATTTCACAATCCAAATGAATTATAAATAGTAAGTTAAATGAAATGGATCTAGTGTGGTATAAGGTCTATGATTTAAGTGTTGTACTGAGAAAAAAAAAATAAGAAGAAATAAATGAAATGAGTTTTTCCATAAGTTAAAATGAGTTTTCCATTAACTCATTTGCAGATGTTATTTCATCTTTTAGAGAAATTATATTGGTGAGTTTCTAAAAATTAGTTAATGGAGAGTTTACTTTTACTTATAAAAAAATTCATCTCATTTTTTTTTCTTTTTTTAGAAATGCTTTTAAAAAAGCTTACCTAAACATTCTCATCCTGATCAATAATTTACTTATTTTACTGAATACTACACCATCATACTTTATAGGATCTGCATTCAGGTTCAACACCTACTCAACTCACGTATGATAGCCGTCAATCATGTTTGTTATAGGATGGAGAAATTGGTATACTTTCTCTTACATGGTGTTCTTGCCAAAATCTGGAAATTCTACGTGTGGGCTTGATGAGGCCTTGGTGGACCCCAAATTCTGTGATGCCGGAGTAGAGTTAGGCTTTACTTAGAGGAGGGACCTGCAAAACAAAGGAAAAACACTCCAACACTCAAGTCAGAACATTAAATTTGTAAAGATGACCAAGTGTGGGACTCGGCCTAATATATGGAGAATAAGGAACTTGAGTAATGCATTCAAGTATATATGAGAGAGAGATGTGTTATGGAATGTAGTGAGGATGAAGTGTGGATTGAGTGTTGAGTCAGAGAGAACCTGGAGGGTTGTATTTATAGCGTGGAGTGGGCCTTGGGCCTTTGCTTATAGATAATTTGTTGAGAAGACAATAATACAGATAATAGCAGGCAATTATCTTAATTTGAATAAGAGATAATGTGTACCTTGTAGACATATTGTTACTTGTAGATAAGTAAGTAACAATTAGCAGATAACTTGTTGAGATATGATAAGATAAGGTGGTTACACCTATTTGAATATCCTTGCATATAGATATGCCGTTAACGAGGAGAGAAAATATTACTGATGTCCGCACTCCTGTAGAGGGTCGACGTCCATGCTCCTATAGCAGTACTAACAAGCAACCCGGACATCGTGTCTGAGCTGGTCCCTGGAGGCTGAATGAGCGCCTGTTAATGAGACAATGCTGACATGGAGGTGGCCACGTGTACATTGACATTTATGAGGTGGCCACTTGTCATTCTACTATTTTGGACTATACACATGCTATACTTCACATTTGGGTTTTACAAACTATTATTCCAACTTATAATTATATAATATAATGGTTCGTTGATTGTAGTTACTTAAAGATTTGAAAAGTAAATGCTTGTCAACTTGTAGCGAGATATATAGGTCGCAAGACTTGGTCTTTGTTTGTATTTGAAATATAACAATTAGCTGAAGCGCTGGAAAGAAGAAACATACGTAAGGAAACCAATTGTTAGAAACGCGTCAAAGTAGCGTCACTCGGACTCATTTTGTTAATTTATAAGACCACGTACGCAATTTGCTGATGACCTAGACTCGTCTTAATTCCTTCAATTTCTTTATTAATTATATGTCCTCATGATCATGTTAAGTTTCTGCGTTACATCCATCAAAGGCATATGAAATAAAAGAGACACTCCATAGGACTTTTTTTTTCTTTTTCTTTCCAGGATAAAGTTGTGAACAGAGCAAAATATATAGCTATTGCATGACTACATAGTGATGGAAAGCACTTCCATTTGACGATTTTACAACGTTTAACAAAAAATTCCATTCACTACTCATCGATCTGATGAAATTCATTTTCTCATAGTCCATTGAAACTATTTTTTTCTCAATAACTATTTAGCAAACATCTAATATAAGACAATTTGGATAAACTTAAGAAAATTTTCTCCTTTCAATTGTCCTAAAATTGTTGGAGTCAAGACACTACTACAGAGGGGGCTTTTTACGACGGTTATTTCACCCCTATGACGACGGTTGTTGAACCGTCATTGTTGCGCGTGTCGTTAAAAAGGGGTACTTTCGACGACGGTTAAAAAAACCATCATCGTATGTAATTTTTTTTTAAAAAATTAAATACCTACGAAGACGGTTATTACGAAAAATCGTCATCGTATGGCACCCTACGATGACGGTTTTTCGTAATGACCGTCTTCGTATGTATTTAATTTCAAATTTAATTTTTTAAAAAAATTAAAAACCTACGATGACGGTTATTACAAAAAACCGTCATCGTAGGGTGCCATACGATGACGGTTTTTCTAATAACCGTGTTCGTAGGTATTTTTTAGAAAAACAAATTAAAATTGAAATAAATATCTATAAAGACGGTTATTTAGAAAAACCGTCATCGTAGGTGTACGTACGTTGACGGTTTTTTAGATAACCGTCTTCGTAGATAATTATCTAAATTTTAATTTTTTTTAAATAATACTACCAAGACGGTTATTGGGAAAAACTGTCATCGTAGGTAGACCTACAAAGACGGGTTTTCTAAATAACCGTCTTCGTAGATATTTATTTCAATTTTTTTTATTAAATGATACGAAGACGGTTATTAGGAGAAACCGTCATCGTAGGTTGACATACAAAGACGATTTTTCGTAATAACTGTCATCGTAGGTATATTAAATGAATTTAGTTTTTTAAAAAATTAAATACTACGAAGACGGTTATTACAAAAAACCGTCATCGTAGGGTGGCTTACGATGACGGTTTTCGTTAATAACCGTCTTCGTAGGTATTTATTTCAATTTTAATTTTTTTAAAAAATAAATATCTACGAAGACGGTTATTAACGAAAACCGTCATCGTAAGCCACCCTACGATGACGGTTTTTTGTAATAACCGTCTTCGTAGGTAGTTTTTAAATATTAATTTTATTTTGTAATATATACCTACGAAGATGGTTGTTAACGAAAACCGTCATCGTAGGTAGACTTATGATGACGGTTTTTCGTAACAACCGTCTTCGTAGGTTTTGTTTTTAATTTTAATTTGTTTTATTTTGTATTTTTTTTGATAAATTATTTATTTCTAAAATTGTTTTAATTTATTTTACACCTGCGAATCATTTAATACAACCATTGAATCATTTATTCCGACCATTAAAACCACATTATATATTAAACTATTTAAAATTTTCTATTTGAATTACAATATCAGATAACCTAAAACCATTACAGAACACTACTACGTTACATCATTAAAGAAAATACTAAACACTACTGAGACTTATAACATTATATGTTGTAACTAAGCAGAGTTAAGAATCCTGAGGGTTTCATATCAACCAAAAAATCTGATTTCCCACAACATACACAATGGGAAGAAAATAACCCCAAAAACAGTCACAGGCAAACTTGTACATGTACATGAAAGATTATATACCACTTTGGAACCAAAAACAATCTTCAAAAGCCTAATGGAACCGAGATCATCCATAATCTTTCCACATTTCAAATGCAGGAGCTTCAACGCATCAATCTGTGAAATAAATAAAATAAATGGTTCAAACCAGCTAGCAGAAAAAGCAGATTAGAAAATAAATGGTTAAAGAAGCAATACCAATCCCACAGAACAAGAATTTGCCAATAAATAGGTAAACATCATGTAGAACCAATAAGATGCATGTATACAATTTAAGGATATGCATTGACTTACCATAGCTGAGATGTAGAACCAACATCTCTTCATACAATAGTTCATACAATAGTTCATTATCGACCAGCAGAAACCAACAATACTAGTCCTGTGAGAGAGTAACCTATCTGCACAAGTGTATCCATCATAAGGGTTACATATCATGTAGTCTGGTGGAATCACTTTGTTTATTCACTGCCACCAATCTGATTTTTTTTATTCCTAACTACTTTCCTTAATGACATTTCTCATGAAAGGGTTAAATTTATAGCATCAAATAGAAAGAAAAAAAAAAGGACAAGAAATAAGCATGTCAAAATCATATATTTAACATCCAACAAAATGGGTGTCAATTAAGGTAGAATCTGTTACATGTCAAGCAGTTCAACAAAATGCAAATGACTCAATTTGTTCCCCTCAATGTACAACCAAGGATGCAAATGATGATTCCGCATACAAATTACAAAACTGCTAATAACCATGGCTAACTAGCACCATAGATTTACATCAGTTCCTTTCCCATGATACAATTACCAATAATCCAACACCAAATGGATGGTAAATAAGCTCAATCCATTGCCAATTGGATGAACGAACTTCGAGGAATTATAACAGGCCTGGTTATCTTTGTGGGTGTCAGTCATGTAACTATACAAAGGTAATCCACCGGTGTACACCCTGACCATACCTTAATTTAGGCTTTTCTATATTTCTTACAATTTGCGATAATTATGCATCGACTGATTCATAGTTTACATTATCAGGTTCTGAATGCTTATGAGTTTGAGACACATGCTGGGTGCAAAACAATTATTGCTGGCTTAACAACTATCCTTAGAGCATTGATCAGGAACCCTTCAACAGGTAAGGTTTATGATTCTTACAGGTATTATTATATTAATTTGAGTTTCATTGTATGTGACACATGGCAACTTGTTGCTGATGTGGGATTAAAAGATAGTGAAAAAAACAAGGGAGAAATATTACTGAGAAAAATATAAATTTAGAGAAAAGAGTGTCAGGATAGAAAAGGAAAGTAACCAGTCAGAAACATCATAATTGTTATTCAGTATGAGATCTGATATGTTAGACTGTAATGTATAGGTATTAGGTACTTTGCAGTTCAAGTTCGAAGATAATTCTAACTAGTTAGGATATGGCAAAATTTGAAGCCCCTAAGTTATGTCCCTGCTGAAGCCTAAAATTGGCTCCTGCTCCTTGTTTTAGATTGCCATTGTACTAGCGTAAGTTAGAGAACAAGTAGCCAAAAATTGATGCCTTAACAACTATCCTTAGAGCATTTGTTAACACAAAATATTTAACATACAGGTACCCAAGCAGACTTAGTAGCAATTCATTGCTGGCTTGCAGGGCTATAGCCAAGTGCAGCTATTTTATATATGATTATTGAAATACTATTCAAAATTAAAACAGTACTCATATTAACGAATGGGGGAAAAACACCAGAAAATCAAAAGTATAGTTACATATACAAGCATGAAAAAATTGGAGAACTGAGGAGGACGAAGGAAGAACAGAGCATGAACAAGGGCAACAAGAAATAATCAACACAAAAAACACAATGAAGGCAAGGCAGCAACTCAACACTCCAAATTTATCAATCAGAGCTGAAACCCTTTGATCCATAACTCAACAAAAATAGACCAGACAAGAAAAAATAATCTATAGAATCCTTTATTAGTCTCGGATTCAGTTCGAGTTTATCAAAATTATTTATCCAATCAAAGAGTTGACTTTACTAGCAGACCTTCAATTACCAAAGAAACACCCAAAACCTTAATGAGCTGGAAAAATAAATGCCCCTCGCAATATGAAGTATGACATTGCCACAATAAATACGAATTTCAACTTTAAGGCTCCTACTCCACCTCTCACTCTCCATACTAAGTATTAACTCCACTCCCTTCCCCCAACTCAAAGGAGCAATCGTTTAAATTAAAACAAGCCCATAGCATTCAGCAGAAACACGCACAAGGTAGCATATTCAATATAGTTAAAGCCCAATTCATCACATATGAAATACTGTACAGAACAGGCCCATACTAATCATTCTGCAATCCCAAGAAACAAAACACAATAACAAAAGCTCCTATAAAGTTCCATTGCATTCTCTGTCGACCAAAACACCACAAGAGAAAGAGAAATCGATTACCGTAAGTACAACACAACAGTGAGTTTCATCATCAAAACAAAACTGGAGTTTCATCATCAAAAGTATAATTTGTCTACTCCATCATCTATCCGGGTATGAAGAATTTCCCAAACAACATATATATTGTGCAGAAGACAAATAACTAAAAAAAATCGGAAAAATTTTAGAATGGTAAATGGTGGGAAAGGATTCTACTAACTGATGGCAGAACAGTATTGCATAGCTCAGTTATAACAAACAAGGTTGCACAGACTCATAGTGAACTTGGCTACTAGCACAAACACTTCAAAATAGTTGTGTCAGGTCATATGTGTGCAAGCAAGAGTCGCAAGAAACATACCAATTTTGGATATTTGAACACTCTTAGCTGCATTTTATAATTATTTTACTATTATTTTTTAAACTTTTACACCAATACAAACAAGAATATCATGTTTGTGCAGGATTTTCCAATATATATTCCTGCACTGTAACAATTCAGATGGAAATTGAAAGTACCTCTTCTTTCTTGCCCTTGCCTCCTGTGGCCAACTGGTATCCCCCATAGATATTCCTGCACTGTAACAATTCAGACAGAAATTGAGTGTACCACGGGTTCTTCTGGCATCATTCGCTTCCTCTGCAAAATGGTTTAAACTGTATTTTAAGTTCCTCTCTATAGATCTTAATTAAAAATTTACATGACCATCCACATACAGTCATCCACATACAGTATTAATACTGTATTGTTAAAAGAAAAAGAGCTTACAGTCATCCATGTACACCTCAAAGCAACAACACGAACAGTTTTATCATGCAATGTAGAAGCAATTTTGATATACTTCATGAAACTTGGCTCTTCATCATATGTAGCCATCATAGAGGAAGGAAAAAAAAATAAAGAAAACACGAGTTATGCAATACAAACTAAAAAATCATATGCAAGACCATATGAACACAAGCATGTAAATATACTGTGTGACAATAGCACAAACATTCTAATGTAACCACTTTTAAATGAAGAGAAAAGCATAAGACTAACTAAATGTAAACAAGTGAAAAGAAAAATTAATAAAATGTTGTATTTGAAGCAGGAATTGAGAAATTAATTCTGGGACATCACAGTAGAAATTAAATAAGAAAAGCATGAGGTTTCAGAAAACACAATAGTGCTGGCTAGCAGACAATCTGTCTCATTTCTTAGTAAGACTATTAAATGTTGCCCACCTAAGATCTGAAATGTGAATAGTGACCCCACAATTCCCCTTATTCACATGACATATAACCTATGACTTCAGAATTGGCAACAATTTACTTATTGTATTTGAAGCATTCTCTAAATTAAGGTTTAAAATACAGGAAGAACATAGCTTGAGAGATATCAAGTTGCGACGATACAAGAAGAAAAGCAAAGTGTTGATGCCCTTAAACCTGTTATTGGATATGATTGTGCATGTGCCTTCTATTTGGTGTTCTACAATAGTCGAAGGAGACTGGCTCCTGTTATGAGGCCTGTGCATTTATTAACCACCAATTATATGTGATCAAACAACATCCTATAGGCATTGAGTTGATGATACAAACCCCTGAATTTAAACTGTAGGATTGTAAAAAAACATCACCTTTTGCAGCATTTGAATTCGATGACCTGATTACCCAACTCTTGCCCAATTGTAGCCACTTCCCAGTGTTTAAAAGAGTACCTTGGACAACCAAAATGGCAATCAGGTATAATGCATTCATGTTACACACGAAGGAAATCATAAGTAAACATTGGACATCCAAAATATTACCTTTTCATTGAGCATGACAGTAAGTATGTTGACTTGATTAATGTGTTCATGTCTTCCATGTTCAATTAACACATTTGCTTTTGTTTCCCATTACAAGAATTATCAAGTGCACTATTTGAGTCATAACTATCAATGAACAATAAAAGAAATAATAATGTAAAGACAAGTCTTCATCAGATTCGTCGTGTGTCCGTATAACTATTCCCAAGTAATGTCAAACATTCACATTTCCAACAGCACACAAACCAATCAATAACCCAATTTAAATACTATTCAGAAGACAATTGTACTAAAATGATCCATGTCAAACATAAACATTGACAAACATTACAAGGAAATCACCATTAATTGTCGTGTGTCTAACAATGTTCATAATGTACCAGAAGTTCTACAATTATAAAACATAACGAACTATAAACTTAAGGATGTGTCACATGTAACAAGTGGTTGAATGAGGAATCTTCCATTGCACATTTAACTTCCAAAAAAAAAAAGCTGCCCATTGCTTTCTTAAAACTGTTATCTGTTCAACAGCCAACGGTGTTCCATCATTAAAGTGCTGCAATATTAGTAGACAAAATTTGAATTCAGTTTAAGGTCATTGACACATATATATTCATTTCAGTTGACGAATTTAGAAGGTGTTAGTATAATTATACCTTGCTCCAGTCATTCCTCACATCCCCTATAACTATGTTCCACATCCAGTACATTACGTAATACCCACACTCATATACTCCGGGTTGAACATGGCTCTAAAACATAAGTAAACAAAAAAATTTACTTGTTTCATTCCAACAATTGTTAAATATCAGTACATGGATATGTTGGCTTAAAAGAAATTGTAACCTTTAACTCAATCCAGGTGGGTGGAGGTGGATTTGGTTTATCGCCTGTTGTGGTCTTCAATTTCTTCATTGCACTGGTAAACATTGACAAACATGAGAATTGTTGTTAAATCATAAATGATATGTCAACCTATTTCATGTATCGCATCCTTAACATATTACTTGTTAATTACGGTTTTGATGTGAACATCTGCCTTCTTACGCAACGAACACAGCCATATGACGGTATGGTCTTTAGGACACAGAATAAAAAGCTGCCAATGGGCCCTGCATATTTCGAACATAATGTTACTTTCAAGTAGCACGGTCATTTCATTATACTACAAATAAAATATTTTACTTACTGATTCAAGTATGCTCCTAGGTACAACTCTTTTTGGGAATCCTGCATCCATTTCTCAATGTATTCCTGAGTTTCTGCACGTCTGTCCTTCGCATTGTGTATTGATTGAGGCTCAAAAAATGCATACACCGATGATTTTACCAAGGATGATGTCCACTCCGCCATATGCCTATCAAATTCCCGCATTTGGAGCATGAGGAACATATTTATTTGTACATTGTGAATGATAACTTATTATAACGAATACTAAAACTACACATTCGCTTACATGATCCACAATTGCATTACGGATATGTTCAAGCACCTGTCCCCTGCTAGAATTTCATTCACATCTGAGAATGTTATGAACAACGTGGATTCAACATTTGGATGGCCAAATGTAGAGCCTTCCCAACACACCTCTACCGGTTTGTAATAAACATCAGGTACAACCTTAACCAAATCATCCAACGCATCAACCTCACTTGGACTTGCAGTTGGACTTGAAACCGTTTGAATCTCATTATTTGGACACATTTCCGGATCCTAAATGTGTAAAACATATGTTTGTTAAGCCCAACAAAAATTGACCTTTTATTAGCATTAAAACAAACCATGTGTATGTAATTTCAATTATTAGTAGAGGTACCTGAGGTGACACTGCCTTCACTAGTTTTTTTGGCCATGCAACAAATGTGTTTACCGTGTCTCTAACCTTTTTAATCTCTGCATTGGGGAATGGAACCTCGGCTTCCCCGTCAATAACCGTCGACACAGTAACCCTCACAACATCATCTGCATATTATACATTGTGAATGGTGGACTTCCCATCACAAATGTTGCCCATTGCCACTAATCGTGATGAATCCTTACATTGTACATACAACCCCATACACGGGCTAACAGCCTCACCTTTTGGTCCGTCACAAGGGTTGGCTTCATTTTCTGCACAACTCCCCTTTGTGCTGACTGTGGCCACTACTTTGTCTATGTCTGGCTGAACTGGGTTTGACATCGGTGAGCCCATTTGAGACAACTCAAGCTTAATTTCTTCCTTTAACTCTCTTTTGCATTCTTCCTTAATGTGTTTGATAATTTCAGCCAGCTTTTGTGGGCTGATGGATGCAGAAGAACCACTAGATGCACGTGAAGTCGACCCAAAGTATTGTCTGATTGTCACCCCTGTCACTTCTCCGCGAACACGACCAAGGTGATCCTTTTTTCCAATGGCAATATTTAGTATGTCATGTTGACCTTGGGGAACAAATGCGCCTTGTGTGGCTTGTTCTTCTAAAGAGTCCTACATACATGAAGTTTGACAATACACTAAATGTGACATAAAATACAAATAAATGTTGCTAACTAATGCATTGGAAAATACTCACAATTTTTTCCGCAATTTCTTGGGCGGCCTGACTTGTCATAGATCCAACTTTTTTGGTTCGGGCCATCTTCCACTTCAGCTGTCTTGGAATGGGAGAAGGAGGATGCACGACCGATGATGAATCTTCCGAATTCATCGCATCCTGTTGTCGTTTTTTAATCTTCTCATCTAGCAGCTTCTTTTCAAGCAACTCATAGCCTCCACACGACAACACATGTGGGCATTCATTCAATTTCTGAGTTTCTTGGGCTTTTTTCCTAACTCCCTCTCATCAAAAGTAATAGTTACTATCCTACTTTGAATCCCATATCATTCACAATGGCTTATAATTCATTTCAAAAACATATTTTGTTTACCTGCCAGTTTAGGGATTTTCGGGTTTCAACAAATTGTTGCCATGTTTGTGTGTCCAGACCATACATAAGTAATGGGTAATGTTTTGTTTGCTGGTTTGGGTCACGATAGATGTATTTACTAGTTAGGGTAGACTTAAATTGTCTCCATCTAGTGGCAACCAATGTCATAACTTTCTTCTTTGCCTGGACATGTTCTGGGATATCAAATTTAGCCTGCACAAACGAGTGACACAAAACAGGAACTCATATACAAGATATTATAAAGTCAGTTCAATAACAACAAAGGAATAATAAGTAGTAAGACATACCAAAATATCATCCCATACTAGATCTTTCAACGAGTCCGGTACATCTCTCCAATTGCAATGTGTTATAGGAATCTTCTCTCTTGCAACGACACCAAGATAGCTATGGAACTTCTCTTTATGGTTGCCAGATCCTCTCCCAGCATTAGGGTTGACATGTACCGTTGGCCTAGCCTCATCGATGGTTCTCAATGTCAACCTTCGTAGCTTGGTGGATTGTCTACTCCTCGTAGATGTGGAATTTGAGCAATCATTAGAAATAGGAGGGGATAAAGGAGGTGTTGCCATCAACCTAAAAAACACAAGTAGGTATATTAAATTTTTTAATCTCATACCCGCTAAAATATATTTATTGTAATGACTCATAGTGAAGAGAAAATTCATGATATTATTTGTTAATTTAGTAAATACAACCATTACTTTAATATGCCGCGATTACGTATGAATATTCTCCCATAAACCTTCATCATGGTCAACACGAATTGCATGTTCATCATCAACCTCTTGGTCTTCTACAACAGAAGGTATCCTTGTTGAGAAACCAGGTATGTCACTAATTTCGAATATACCTTCATCCTTTTGGTTTGTCGTGCCTGACGGTCTTCCACGTAACACCACAGAAAATCTGACATCGCACGGATCCTGTACATAAAACACCTGTCTGGCTTGTTCTGCCATGATAAAAGGCTCTTCCTTGTAACCGACCTTGTCAAGTTCTACTAAAGTAAAGCCGAATGGATCTTGATGTACACCAGTATTACCGTTTACCCACCGACACTTAAACACAGGTACTCTGAATGCAGTATAATCAAGCTCCCATATTTCTTCAATGACTCCAAAGTAAGGCATCGTAGCTTGAATCGGATTGTTATCAGATGGTCCACAAAAGTGCTCTGAAGCCGCATCGACACTGACCCCACTATTCTGCACAGTACTACGATCGTCTTGTGATTTTGTGTAGAAGGAATAGTTGTTGATGTCATACCCCTTCCAAGTGGGAACGTTCAAATTTGGGCCAATAGCTAACAGTTTTAAAGTCTTTGAGGCACTATCATCAGCAAGTATTTGTTGTTTAAACTAGGTAACAAACGTTCTGTTATGTTCCTGTAAGACCTTCATGAAGTTCATTCTTGGGTGACACTCTTGCAAAAATTGTTTGTGCCTTTCTATGTAAGGCAAAACATCTTTTGTGTTATTCAAAACATACAAATGAGCTTGTGCAACCTGTTGTCGAGTAAGTGTTACTACATTGTATCCCCTTGTTCCCTTACCTCCCACTGACAGGTGATGACAGCTTTGTGGAATCCCAACAGGTTTTAGTGCATCAATGTACTCAGAACAAAACTCAATACTTTCTTCGGCAACATATCTTTCAACAATGGAAGCTTCTGGACGGTGCTGATTCTTGGTATAACTTTTCAACACTTTCATGTAACGCTCAATAGGATACATCCATCGAAGAAAAACTGGACCTCACAACCTTATCTCCCTAACTAAGTGAACAATTAGGTGGACCATTATATCAAAGAAGGATGGAGGAAAAAACATCTCCAACTGACAAAGTACAACGACAGCCTCGTTCTCCAAATCATCCAACTCGTGGGGGTCAATGACTTTGTTACAAAATGCATTAAACAAGAAGCACAAACGAGTAATTGCAACCCTAACTTTTTCAGGCAATATACCTCGTATCGCAACAGGCAATATTTATTGAATCAACACATGACAATCATGAGACTTCAACCCAACCAATTTCAGCTCCTTCATCGATACAAGGCTCTTGATATTAGAAGAGTATCCTTGTGGGACTTTTATTGTTCGCAAACACTGGCAGAATTGTTTTTTTTCTCTTGTAGACAAAGTGTGGCTTGCAGGGGGCAAATATGTTTTTCGACCTTGTTCAATTGGATGCAACTGGTGTCGTATACCCATATCAACCAAATCTTGCCGAGATTTCAAATTATCTTTGGTCTTCCCTTGAATGTTCAGGAGGGTGCCAATCAAACTGTCACAAACATTTTTCTCAACATGCATTAGGTCTATGCAATGTCTGACATCCAAATCGGACCAATAAGGAAGATAAAAAAATATGGATTTTTTCTTCCAAATTTGCTTCTCAGATGCTTCCTTCTGTTGGGTTTTTCCAAAAACATTCAAGATGTCCTTCACACGATCATATACTTGTTTGCCTGATAAAGGTGTTGGTGCTAATTCATTTTCCTGACAACCATAAAAAGCCTTCTTCAATCGTCTATAAGGGTGATATGGTTGGAGGAATCTACGATGCCTTGTATATATTGTTTTCTTTCCATGTTTGAGTTGTACAAAGCTAGTATGTTTTTCACATATAGGACATGCGTGATGTCCTTTGACACTATATCCACTCAAATTTCCGTATGCTGGAAAGTCGTTAATTGTACAGAAGAGCATGGCATGCATACTAAAAGTCTCCTGTAGATGCCCATCAAACACATCAACCCCATCAACCCACAGTTGTTTCAAGTCTTCAATCAACGGTGCCAAGTACACATCAATATCATTTCCTGGTTGTCGTGGACCCGCTATCATCATAGACAACATTATGTATTTTCGCTTGGTGCACAACAAAGGATGGAGGTTGTAAATCATAAGCAACACTGGCCACGAACTGTGGTTAGTGGATAGGCTACCAAAAGGATTCATTCCGTCAGACGCAAGCGCAAGCCTGAGGTTTCTTGGGTCACTGGCAAAATGTGGGTACATACGGTCAATGGCCTTCCACTGAGGAGAATCGGCGGGGTGTCGGAGATTTCCATCATTATTCCTCCCATATGCATGCCAAGTAAGATTTTTGGCATCATTTGCATTGGCAAACAACCGCTTAAACCTTGGAATTATGGGAAGATACCAACAGACCTTTGCGGGCTGACCACTAAATGAGTTTGTTTCATCATTGCCGTCATCATCAGTTAATTTGTATCTAGAGGACCCACAAGTGGGGCAGCTGTGCAAATCCGCATACTCATGTCGATACAGGATGCAATCGTTAGGGCATGCATGAATTTTTTTAGTACTGCATACCCATAGGGCATAAAATCTTTTTTGCTTCGTAGTGAGTCTTGGGGAGGGAGTTTTCTTCAGGAAGCATCTTCTTTATCAGTACAAGCAATTCAGTGAAACTTTTGTCACTCCACCCAAATCTGGCCTTCAAGTTAACCAAAGACAACACTGCTGACAACCGTGTGAAGGACGTGTAACCATCATACAAAGGGATCTTTGAATCAGACTCCAATTTAGAATACGTCGATGATTGGGCTTGGTGAAAACGTTCTTCACCCAGGTCGCGAATCATGTCTTCTATATGATCGTCATTGTTGACATCAACGGTGGCAGTTTCATTCCCTGCCTGTGTGCCCGGCAATTCACCATGCCATATCCACTTTGTATAAGTCGGAATGATGCCGTCACATATTAGATGAGTTCTGATGTCATCTATGGATTGCCGTCTCCCATTCAAACGTTTAACACAAGGACAATAAAATTTGCCCCTCAACGATGGTGCATTTTGGCTAGTAAATTGAAGAAATTGTTCAACACCATTTTCATACTCATTCGTAATCCGTTGTGCTTTCATCCAACTACGATCCAGGAATTCCATCTACTGATTTACTTACAAATTATAAATGTGATATGCATGTTTATCAATGTCATGTATACAAACAGGTGTGGCCCTATCCCATTCAAGAAGTAGGCTTTTATGCAACATTCATGCATTGCCACTACATACGGTTTCATTAATTTAATGAAATTTCGGCAGCATTTCGCATTGGTCTCCAAGTACATGACATGATAGCGGAGGTCTTAATCAACCGCAATCTGTATGTACCCAGGGAACAAAGCAAAATGCAGGGGACCGAAATTTCATTAAATATAATAAAACCGTACGTAATGTCCATGTATGAATGTGGCATAAAATGCATTACTTCTCAAACTGTCCAAACGGACAATTCAAGATTCAAGTCAACGATTAATCCAAACTATCCGTATTAATCATTGACTTGAACCTTGAATGGGAAACTAAGGTTGTCAAATGAAATGCATGTTATGATTAAAAAAACTACTAACTTGACACAATCAATCAAAGTAGGACAGTAAATTAAGTTTCATGGGACATACCTGAAATAAGGAGTAGATCAATTGCACTTGTGTAAACGAGTATTTGTTGCCTTCAAAATAAACCTTTACGAGCTTATCGAGTGAATAAGTTGGACATACAACAACAAACAAAATCTATTTAATACAATGTTGAACACACACACATAAATAAATATACCATGTTCAACTTCTACACTTTTAGTTGGAAAATTTTGAAGGAGTGGCCAGCAACAACACAATGGCATAATAAATCAATAATACAAATATGGGACACAGACCTATGTACAATCAGCAACAATTGAGCAAGACGTGGACAAGTGCACAATGAACACGACGAAACAAAATAAAACAATGAATTAAGCCAAGGTGGGCGTATTGATTAGGGATTGTTTCACTTAACAAGTTTAAACAACGGAGAAAGACGAGTGCATATCATGTAGTCTATAACTAATTTAAGTAGTTTTGTCTGAATAATACTTACAGTTATAGTAAGCAACTAAGGTTAGAAAGTATTGACCTATTAATAAAATAAGATATATTCATTGACTGGAAAAATAATCTTTTGAAATTTATTCACAACTTAAACCAATTGATGTTATAGGTAGGTTTAGAATTAAATTAATTTTATAGCATTATTAAGTATATCAACCTATTTAAGAACTTTTATTAGTCTCGGTGAATTAGCTAGGTATTTAATTTTTATATAGGATTGGATATTGAGCTATTTAATTTTTGTAGCCTTCTGTTTTGCTTTAGTCAAAGTCAGACTTAGTTGATGTTTGATAAAAGAAAAAGTAGTAGTATTCCAACTGAAAGGTTGATGCCTGATGGGTGATCATAATAGTTGACTTGATAACATGGGTTGAATAAGATTTTATTACAATGAATTGAGTTTAATTTCCATGTTTTGTATGGGTACTACTTGTCCAACTTTCTTTCTCATATATATATATATATATATATATAGAAAAAATAGTTACATGAATCACTTTGGCAGTTGTGTAGAAGTAGAAGACCATAGGAAGCAAATTTAAGAAATCTTACTTCTGGGAAGTATTTTGTCTCAACAAGGGATGATCAGGTATTCTTCTCTAAGACAGAGAGTGCTGGTGTCAAGTAGTTATTTGCTTTGTCGGGCAAGTGTGCAACCTAAGCAGACACAAAAATAACCAGTTTCCATAAATGCATAATATTTTCATCCTATTTTTTACTTAAAAAAACTAGGACCAATCATTGTTCACATACCAGCTCATAAAGCTCCCTTCCATCCTCAGCAATATACTCGTAACATACCTACAGACAAGTTTGAAGAGGTTTAGTTTTGTTTGAATCAAAGTTCAATCTTATAAACAAACAGGGTTTGCTCACATCAAAGCTTTTGTTTCTTGCAGTTGTATCATGTAGTGCCTTCACACATATATCAGCTACATCAGCACAGCTGATGCCCTAAAACACAAGTATAACAACTAGAATTATTAAGATCCTTATTTCTATAAAGGTTCACGCCTTTACGGGTATTTGAAATACTTAAGTAAAACAAATAAAGAATGAAACAAAAAATCAAAAAAAAATGGGAAGGCTTCCACAATGATAATACAAAAGAGAATTGCTAGTTACCCTCTCTAACACTCCCCTCATGAGCTCTCTCCTTATTGGGTGAAATTCATATGGTCTCACTAAATGTCTCATTTCATATTATTTGGTGAATCCTATTTTCAAACTGACGAGATCTACATGAATTTCAACTAATAAGAAAGAGTTTTTGTTGGAAAGAGAGTATTAGAAAGTGTGTTGTTAACCCTCCTTTGGTACATAAATAGAGACTAACCTGAGATATTCTGTTTCCTTGATCAAATATTAGAGCACGCTGCCCTCCTGGTTCTTCCTGTCAGAAAAACTGCAAGTTAGTTTGACAAGAAAAGAACACCGAATTATATTTCTACAAACAGAATGAAAAGGACAAAAAGATACTATATTACATTCAGCTTACGGAGGCTCTAATGATTTACTCTAATAGATAGTTATACTGGAATGTAGCAGTCTAAATATTTCTGTAATGAACCTTTCGTTCCTGAACTTCAACGCAAGCTTCAATTTTATATATATTATATATATAAAACCTAAAAATGACCCTGACATTCATTGGATATAGTAGAAATGAATAACAACATACACTAGCATGCTGCAATGCGGCTCTTGAAAATGACCCAACCACTGTGAATTTAGTAACCATTTAAAGCCAGGGGACCGCAATGATGTTAATTTCAGTGTTTTAGAACAAATTAGAGAGGATAAAGGTGATATGATGAAAAAAATTGTCAATTATTGATCACAATCTGTGACTGGCCACCACAACTGTGCTTCCAAGTGCCAACCCAACCCGGAGGAAAGGATTAAATTAACACAAGAGGCATAGCTGCATAGAAATAGTGACAATTGAGGAACTGGCCTCTGTGCAGGACAGCATGGGAAGCCTTTTGTCATGAACATTGTCAAGCCAGAGAATATGTCTCGTCTGCATTAAATATGTAGGATGCTTGTTGAAGCACCCATTGATAGGATATATATAAATAAGATGGAATTGTTGATGTACTTGTGAAATCCAATGATGAATAGACATGTGTGCATGCATATATGTTGTTGACCCAATAATATCTGAAAAGGATACCAGTATATGGATATCATGATAATTATGTTGATAATAGCATGAGAATGTGAATATTATAACAGTTATGGATACAATGTTATACATTGTTCTTTTAAAAAAAGCTATTAAATGTGAACAGTGACTCCGATCTTGAATGCATGTTTTAAGTCTATTTTACTGAAAATTTGATCCGTTCAATATTCATCTAACGGTTCTAAATTACTGACTGCATGAATGTATGAAGAGTGACTGTAGGAATCCAGAGCCTCAACAAAATTAGTTTCTTTTTGTAGGATGAGAAGGAAATTTAGAAATTACAATATGCTGACAAATTGTTAATTTTTTTTTTGCAACAGATGGTAACAGTGTTTGGCATGTCTCTAGTTGGACCGTGGGCATTGACTGATGCTGTAGAGCAAAGTAGTGATGTTGTGCTAAGGATGCTGGCTACGAACTCAATATCAGAGACACTAGCTGAGGACATTGATAACTCAGTGACGTAGATAATAGAGGTAACATACGAAATTGCAAAGAATCACATAAGGAATGACCGTGATGCAGTTGATAAATTAGTGGATGTGCTACTTGAGAAGGAGACCCTTAGTGGAGATAAATTCAGAGCTATGTTGTCAGAATTCATTGATATTTCTTCAATTAAGGTAGATAGAATCCCTAGTCAAATAAAGAAGCACCATCCAGCTTGGTTCATGTTGAAGATTTTGAATCTAAATAATTTGTTAACAATAATTCAGGCTATAGGAAAAACATAATGTAGTCGATGTTCAGTCAATTAGGAACACAGATGAAATTATCTGTGGAGTGTGGGATCAGGGAAAGGGTCATTGCCTGATTTCGTTAATTTCCCGCCTCCAACCATTGGAGAAGGATTGGTTTGGCTTCAACCATGTTGGTTTTCTATTTGAAATTGCTAATATATTTGGACTGGGATAGTATAACAGCAGCATTGGGATGAGGTCTGACTTCAATTCCCAGGAAGCAATGAAGACATCGTAACAGAGAACTAAGAGTTGAGTTTGGTCATTAGGAATTCGATGAAGGATTTTCTGTTCCCAATAACAATAATATCATCGAAATAAACAAGCATATAAATGGCAGTATATTTTGAATCACTGTGAACAAATAACAGGAATGACATTTGCTTGAGCTGAACTGAAACCAAAATATAGTAGCCTTCAACTTATGAAACAAGCTTTACGGCCTTGTTTAAGGCCATAAATTTCCTTATGCAATTTACACACAAGCTGCTTGTTGGAGTTTTCAAAACCAGCAGCGAGAACTCCATTGACTTCCTTCATTAATAACAGCCAGGGAGAGAAGAACTGTAATTGTCACAGCTTTGATTACAGGATAAAAGGTATCATTGAATCATAACCCAATTGTTGGTGAAAGACTTTGCCCATAAGTTTGTCTTTGTAATTGCTGATAGTACTATCAGGATTTTCTTTGACCCGAAAGACCCATTTGCAACCACAACTGATATGTTAGGAGGCAGATCAAGGAGACACCAAGTTCCATTATTCATCAACGCCTCATATTCAGTCGACATGGCTGCTAGCCATGTCGGATTAGAAAGACCAGACTTTTTTGACTTAGGTTCAGCATGAGCTAAGAGGAGTGTACATTGCAATATGGGCTTAACAATGCCACCCTTGGCCCTAGTACACATTGGATTACTGTATTGTGGTCTGACAGAGGAAGTAGCCACAGTGGATAAAGACTCCTGGTTTAAGGATTGGAAGATCAGAAGCAGGACCAACATCCACTGAGGATGGAACTGTTGGTCACTGGTTAACAGCTACCTCAGAACCAGACTGAGAAGCAGGTGTATGACCAGCGGGTGTGGCAGATTAATGGCATACACAGCAGAAGTTACAAAATGATCCCAATAGTCAACAGACATCGAAGCTCGAGACAGCATACTTAAAGCAGATGAAACTAGTTGGACAGTCAACTAAGGAAGACAATTTCATACGTAGATAAAGATAAGAGTATTTATTTACAGGCTGTTGGGATAGACGCAAAGTGCAAGTTAAGGAATGAGATGTTCAGCTCATGTATATATATGGATATCAGGGGAAAAGATGTCATAACTCATGATGCAATGATGATGTAAGGATGTGGTAGATGCTGCATGTCTAGATTGGTTTGACCAAAGATTTTGGGTCCCCTGAATTTTCTGGTAACAAAGCACTTATTTGATGAACAATACCTTGTAGAGTGTCATGCATACCAGATTGGTTTAGGAAGTGTATCACAAAGAGATGAAGGTGAAGGGGTAGACTTTTTCATACTTGTTTGTTTCAATTTATGTTTGGATTCATATACAGCTTGTAGCAATACTATACCAGTGTGTAAAAGAATTCTGGAAACTACTTGATGCATCATAGTCAATATGATTTGGATGGTCAAAGAGCAACAAAAAAGAAATAGAAATCACTATACATTTCTAAAGTGATTATTATAAAACTGGACCATCTACTTGTACATGTAATTTATTATTGGATAGCTAATATTTATAATTGATTCAGTGACATTGTAGGTGAAGATAGAGAAAATGTTTTGGTGGCTCCTGTCTAGCCTCAGTAAAGCAAGAATTGAATTCAATTGACTGTTTTTGTTTTCGACTGAATTGCATAGTGTTTCTTGAACGACAATTAGAAAGATACATGCCTAATTTATTATATCTCAAAGTCATGATATACACTTTTCAAAGGAGACACTCACATTATCTTAATCACAGATAGAGTACTAAATGAATATCCTGGTCCTACTAATGACCCAACAAATAGACTTTAGCCTTTGGTTACCTCCACTTAAGGCTTACATGTTTTCTAATTTTGGTTAGAATAATAATACGAATGATTCAAAGTGGGACAATCATAAAATCTTTCTGTAACAGATCCTGTGGCATATTTCCATTTGAGCATTTTGCATTTTCTTTAGTTTTATCTCTTTCTCCTTTCCTTTCATTTTATCACAGAACCTCTTACAAAAATGTACACCAATGTAGGAAGATGCTGAATTTGAGGACAACAATCAATAGTAACCATAAGAAGGTTCAAATATGAACAAACTAACACACTTAATTTAATATAAGAATAAGAATGACAGGCAACAGATCACATTTCGGATTATACACAGTTAAACATAGAAGGCTCAAATGGGACAGAATTGTTACCTTAATTACGATTGGATGACTTCTTTTGTATGTATTTGAGATTCAATTTTTAGCCTTTTGCGATTCAGTTCTTCAATTTTTCCTGCAAAACGCAATTACAAGTCACTTCTATGAGTTCTCTGCTGGAACTTACAAATTATAAGTAACAATTAGAGGAAGTCTTCTTATTCAAAGACACAAAGGATGAAGTCTACAATGTTTGTCTGTAGATTAATTGGTAGGGTGAATCCATGCTTCTTGAGTGGAAATTTCTAAATTAAATGATATTGTAATATAATGAATTATAACAGTTGCGTGGCCTTTGTTTAAATTATGCTCATATGAAGTCGGCAAAAAAATGTTGTTTATGTCATTATGAAAGATGGATACATTGGGAAATTCATATGCCAGATAAAAGTTACATATTCAACAATGACAGAACCTTAGAACAAAGAAACCTTCAAAACAGGAAAAAAAATAGAGTTGTGTAGGATACGTTTAAATGGCGAAGCAACAATATTTTCTTTCATGTAACAGTTTTCAAACTCAACCATGCACGACTACTCATTTAAGGTGACTGGTCTTCCTTATAAGTTAGAGGAAATATGGTATGGGGACTGGGGACGATCATGGTCTTTGATGAAAGGGAGCAAACAAGTTGCCTAAGGTTCCTGAATTGCTAAAGCCCAAATTGACTAAAGTAATTGAGTTGCCTAACATTCCTGAAATGCCTAAGTCCAAATTTCCTAAGCCAGAGTTGCCTATGGTCCCTGAATTGCCTAAGTCCAAATTGCCTAAAATACCTGAAATACCTAAGGTTCTTGAATTTCCTAAGCTTCCTAAATCAAACTTGTCATTTTTTTCTCTCTCACATAAACCTTCAATGGCCATGGGCCATCTCATAGGCAGGAGGCACAGAATTTGGCCTATCAGTTAATTATTCGGAATATTTTGTTCTAAATAATACTACAAGAACACAATCAAATGCACCCTTAGTTTCTTAACACTACCTCCTAAAGAAATGAAAAACTACAATGATAGATTTATGGAAAAATTCACCATTTTTACTTCAAAAAATCCTCTGATAGCCACCCAAACCAGTTATTTTGTTGAATATTGAAAGGAACAAAGAAAATACACATGTAAAACCTCTCATTCTGAACCAAGAGACCACTGCCCCTAAAACAATTCAGACTCCACTCTTTGGAAATAACATTTAACCTCCTTAGTTGAAACATAAAAAAATATACAGCAGTCTGTTGCGTGAAATGAACATCATTTAAAAAATATAAATAATGGGTAAGAAGTACCTCTAGTGTTCTAAACCTCTGCTACATGTAGATGGATTTCTACAAGCACCTAGAAATAAAGAATAAGTCAGAAAAGGAAACTATAAACACGTAAATAGAATACATACATATTTCTGCAGTTATGTAAGGAAGCTGCACATTAATCGTTTATTCTAATTATTTGGATAAATGTTATGTACTCCCTTGACTTGTTTCGTTATTTTACAGCTTTGACAGGGGTTCTTATCTAGAAGAAATTCCAGAGCTAGTCATTGGTAGTACATCTACCTTAAGAAAATTGTGCTACCCATTGGTTTTATCCTAATTAATTATACTTTGGTTTTTGAAATTGATAATTGTTCTTTTAGCCCCTTGTGTGTTAGGTTGTCCTAATTTTTGGTGACTAAGTATACACTTGTCTTGGGATTTAAAATGGTTATTAGATTGAGGGCACCAGATTGTGGAAACAAATTTGCAAATTACAGTCACTATCACATTATAACCAGAAGTTTGAGGTAACTGCAAACAACTAGAATAATTCGTTGAAGAGAAAATGCATAACGAGTTAAATTTTTGCTTCTTAACATTGAATTGAATTTTTATCATCACAACTACTAGATATAAACTAATATGTATTCATACATTATCCTCCTCCATTAGAGGTTTATCATTTATCATAAGACTGACTGACTTAGCTGCATTAAAAAATAATGAAAGGCTGGGGATGGCATAACAGACACCATAATGTTCTTGCTACTTAGTGATTCTCTCTTAATTCTAAGTCTCATTTTTTGTGGAATCTCATCCTTAATTGATAATTTTTAAAACAATTACCATGGTTAAAAAAGAATAAGATGACTCTATATAACACAATTAATCCTGGCATCCACTTGTAATCTAAAAAAAAATACTTTTAAAAATAAAAAAATAAGAGCTGAAGTTGAAAATGAACACTGGAAATTAATTAAGCATGACAAGCTTTGAATATACAATTTTTTGAATGGCATTATTTACAGTACAATTCATAAGTAATACAAAAATGATGGCAGTAAAACAGTGAATCATATCTTAGTCTCTTTGTTCAATTATTTGACAAGTAGACGAAATCAATTCCTCTAAAAGTAGTAAAATTGTACAATTAGGAGTTGAGCAGGTGTGAAGAATGCAAAACAAACAAGAGAAAGTGAGCTAATGGGGAAGAAGAAAAAGAACACCGTGATCGTTGGTGACTTACTGTCATTAACTGAAGGCCTTGTGGGGGAGCTAATGGGGAGGCTAGAAAGGTTCGAAGTGCCTGATGAGTTAAAGTCAACCCATTTTATCAAATTCCAAATTTCACATGTTTCATTGAGTTGCATGAAGAGAGATGAAGTTGAAATGAAACTCTTGGAACTCAAAAGGAAGGTGGAATCCATTGCTTCAGGAGGAGGAGGGGGTGCCATTTTCTATATTGGAGACCTGAACTGGACAGTGAAGGAGGCAAGTTTCAATGAGAAAGAGGAAGCATCCCCAAATGGAGAAGTTTCTGGTTATAATCCTGTTGATCATCTACTTTCAGAAATAGGGAAGTTATTCTCTGATTGTGGAACCTCAAATAATTGTAAGGTGTGGCTCATGGCCACTGCTAGCTATCAAACATACATGAGGTGTCAAATGAGGCAACCCCCTCTTGAGAAGCAATGGGATCTTCAGGCTGTTCCTATTCCATCAAATGAGCTTGCTTTTTCAATTAAGGGTCAACAGATGCTTATTGTGTGGCCAACTATGGTCAGAAATGGGTGAGAACTAGGACAATCACTGAGAGCTTTAATCCAAAATGAAACGACCAATACACATGGGAAGTGTATGATCCTTGCACTGTGACAACTTTTGGGGTCTTTGACAATTGCCTTTTGGGTGGTGGTAGTGGAGGGCAAAATGAAAGAGCCAAAGTTGACTAAAAAATTGGCAAGGTGAGGATTCGTTTGTCAACATTGGAAAAGGATACGATCTACACCAACTCATACCCGCTACTCATTCTGAAAACCTATGGATTGAAGAAGATGGGGGAACTACAATTGGGGATTCGCTTCACAAATCTCTCCATGGCTCACATAATCTACCTTTATGGACACCCTATGTTACCAAAAATGCATTACCTACATCCATTCACTGTGAATCAGTTGGACAGTTTGAGGTACCAAGCTATGAACATTGTGGCAGTTAGGCTTGGGAAGGTAGTACCATCCCTTAGGAAAGAGATAGTGGAGTACATGCTTGATGTGGACTCTCACATATGGAGCATGAGAAGAAGCAAAGCCAATTTCTTCAGATTTGTGTCACTCTTTTCAGGTGCAATATCTATGAGTAGGTGGGTTCGTGAGGTGCAATAGTGGAAGAATCCAGTCACAACAATTGTAGTGCATGTCCTATTTTTCATGTTGATATGCTACCCTAAGCTTATCCTACCCACAATGTTCCTATACATGTTCCTCATTAGAATATGGAACTTTAGGGTTAGGCCAAGGCACCCTCCACACATGGACACAAAACTTTCTTGGGCTGAAGCAGCACACCCACATGAACTTCATGAGGAGTTTGACACTTTTCACACTTCAAAGGCTCAGGATGTGATCAGAATGAGGTATGATACGATGTTATAATACAAAGAACATCCAAACCAGACCATACAACTTAAACCACACAAATACCATGTTATAATACAAAGAACGTCCAAACCAGAGCACACTCAAAATTATTTTTTATTTCAAGTTTGCAAGCAACATTCTGTGTGAAAATGAATTTTCTACATTAAAAATATGTTCTACAAACGCATAACCAAACATACACTTAATAGCATCAATTTAGTGATGATATTAGAACATTTTTGTCCAAATGCAGAGGAATGGTGCAAACAGGAGAGCCTTTATTGGCTAGCAAAGTAGAAAACAAAGCTGTGAATGGTTCGGGACTTCGGGTAGCAATATTAAAGAAGGAAGCAATGCATCCACGCCTGAATTTAGAAGGAGCCAATCTACCCCACGTGGGAAAACTTAATAAACTAAAAACAAAACCAAAATGGAATCCCAACATGAGAAATGTGACAACTAACTTAAACAAAACTGCTAAGCAAACTCATTAACCCATTCCAAATTCCACAAAGAAATGGCCATCACCATTTTTCCCTTATGAATAGTACAAAATGTAATTAGGTTTGAGAGGAGAAAGAAAATCGTACCTGAGTCAGTGTTCCGGAAGCACACGAAAGCTCAATACCTACGCAAATAGGTCAGTGAATCATCAAAACAAACAATGACGACACTAGGGCATACAACGATACTCAATCGCGCATGAAGGAAACAAAATAACGATAAACAACTATGACATTGAAGAGGAGAGGGTGGTGGTAACGAATAATTACCGTTACAAGTAGTTTTCCTTGAAGGAGACGACGGGAATAGCCTCTGCACAAAGAGTATTTGTGAGGAGAGTGAAAATGGTGGAGTAGCTGACAAAGGGAAATCGTGGGGTGTTAAAAATTTGGGAATTTTAATTACAAAAAATGCCACCCCTTTTTTTTGTCTTACCAGGAAAACGAAGACGGTTATTTTAAAGCCCGTCGTGAAATACTTGTCAATAATTACAAGTTTGCCACCGCCCCTTAAACTAAGACGGTTCTTAAACAACCGTCATCGTTTCGGTGTCCTTAAAGAGGCTTTTTGTAGTAGTGAGATGTTTCCCTTCATAGTAGTGTTTTACATTATAAAAAGTTTAAATGAGTCGTTCAAACAACTTAAAGAAAATTGAAATATCACATGTAAATTAACAGAAGAAAGTATATATGTTATGATCAGCGTACGTAGGAGCATATATCCTTTTCTCTTTTCCCACAACGTAGCTAGAATATCATAAAAGTTAAGAATAATGGCCTTAGCATTTAATAGAAATATAGTTAATTTTTTATAATAAACATTTACATAGTCTTAAAATAGATAGAATTCAAATTAATGAAAATTAATTAACAAGACTTGACATGAGGAAAAAAAATATTATGGTAAAACAAATTAAGAAACAAGAAACAGGTTGAGAGATATTTAATTAACTTATGCACCCTAGAAACATAAACCAACCCTTCAGATTAATTATTAACGACCCTTGATGGGGTGTGTTGAACGTGTTGAAGCATCCAAAGTCCAACTTAATACTTCTACTTAAAAAAAAAAAAAAATTATCTACCATACATGTAATAATTATTTATGATACACCGCACCAAAAAATTATTGGTATTAATTGTTGAAGAATAATTGTAATAGTATTGAGAATAATTATATATAAATGTATTTTTAAAAATATTTTTTTTTAAATTTTTTATATTAATTTAGTTCTTAATATTATCAACGTTTTAATGTGTAACAGAATCGCAAAACCACATTAACATTAAAAATCACGTTAACAAATTCAATTGTTATTATAAGTTTTTCTTGTTGCTTTCATTAGGAATTTTATAAGTCTTAATCAATTAATATAGGCTACATATTGGATTACAACATTTATGCTATGTATTTACATTTAGATGAGCTCAAAATAAGTGATTTAATTTAGTGAATTCACACTACAAAAAAAAAAATCGTTTTTCCGACGGATAATATTCTGTCGGTAATTTCAGCATTTCCGATGGATTTTTCTGACGGAAAATAATTTTCGACGGATTAGTTTTCGTCGGAAATATTCCGTCGAAAATATTTGTCGGTAACTATTCCGTAGAAAATAATTCAATTTCCGACGGATTTTCCGATGAAAATATTTGTGGAAAGACCAAAACAAATTTCCAACGGATGTTTCCGTCACTAATTTCTGACGGACAAAATTCCGTCGGTAATTTTAGCATTTCCGACGGATATTTCTGTGGATAATTTCCGACGGATATGTCCGTCGGTAATTTCCAATGGATATATCCATCAGAAATTACCCACGGATATTTCTGTCGGTAATTTCCGACAGACAAAATTCCGTCGGTAATTTTAGGATTTCCGACGGATTTCTCCGTCGGTAATTTTAGCATTTCTGACAGAAAATATTTTGTGAAAAATTTATGAATTTTCCGCAGAATGATTTAAATTGTATTTTAATTTTGTTACATTTATAAATTCTTTACTTTGAATTAAACATGTATGATATTTGCTTTACTAATTTGTTTTGATATTTTTATTATTTTCTATAAAATAATAAAAGAGATACTATTATACTTGTAAGATGTAAAAACATTTATAATATTATTGTAAATAATTTTATTTAACAATTTTTTTATTCACAATAGTACAAGTCATTATCTAATAACTAAAAGGAAGGATAAACAAAAATTCCGTCATAATTAATATTTAGAGGATAAATATTTAACAACTATATTTTTTAGTGTGTGTAATTACTTTAAGTAAGATACTAGTGTTGTTATTAAATAATAATTAAATGTAATTTTTTTAAAAATATATTAATAATAAATAAATAAAAATTTTAAAGAACTAAAACCATAACTTCAATGAACCCTACCATCAACCAATGTAGGAGTGTAAAAAAATGATTTAAACTTAAATGGTTTTGAATTGAACTTTAATCAAATTTATTTAAAGTCAAATCGACTAATTTAGAATGATGTAAATTATGATTTTCAAAACAAAATCGGTGAAAAAGAATTTATTTACAACTAATTCAGTTAATCAAAATTCATTCACAATCAATTTTAAATCGATTATTTAAAACTAGTTTAAAATAACCGATTTGTCAAATAGTTCAAACATTTGAATTTAAGACCCAAACATTTGAATTTATTTTAAGAACTGAATTTAAATACAATCATCGGTTTAGAAATGAGAATACTCAACTACTTAGGTCAAACAACATGTGATAGTTTTGTCTCTTTACAAATGACTATGAATATGTAGTTCTTTGCTAAGGTTGATGGGCCTTTATCTTCTTGTTTAATATCCTTAAATATAAAATCGACACACCAACTATTAATTAAAATATTATCTTTTAACTATAATTTGTAATTTTCATGTATATTTATGTATTTTAGTATTATTTTAGTTATAATAATTATAAATTTTTAATGGCGGAATTTATGAATTTTCCTCCTAATAATTTAAATTGTATTGTAATTTTGTTTTACATTTATAAATTATTTACTTTGCATTAAACATGTAAGATATTTGCTTTACTAATTTGTTTTAATATTTTTATTATATTCTATAAAATTAAAAAAGATATA
>PYAF01001414.1:152623-170286 GCA_007407185.1 Glycine tomentella | reverse complement strand
TCAGAGTTTACCACAGGATCTTTATCACATTCAAAATTGTTTCAAAACCAAGAATCAATATTCAATCAACTTCCCTTTCCAAGAACAATAGAAAACAGAGTATAATATTCTGTGCAATGAAATTGATTCACAAACAAAGTTATTAAGAGATGAAGAGATGAAAAGAAAGATTAACCACAAGATTTATATTGGTTCACCTCAAACCCTATGAGGCCACATCCAGTTCTTCCACTCAACACTAGAGTAGAGTTCCACTATTGCAAAAATATCCTTACAAGCAAATTTACAAGCCTCTCTTCATCAATCCTAGATGAAGTTAAGAAATCTAAAACCCTATTTGATCCTTAGAGACCAAAACCACACACTGAGAACACTACTCAGCTGTTCCTAGAGAAACACTATCTCTACACTTGCAAGAAACCCATTTACAATAGAGTAATCTTTACAAAAATTCAATAGAACAGTTTTACATTTTCAAAGACAAGGAAAGATATCACCTAATAATCCAAGAATGAATGCACATGAATGAATCACAGGTTGAATGACAGATTACCAACACATATCCAATTCTTTCTTAGCTTTGAATAAACATTGATTGCTTCACCTTCTTGATTCAAAGACCCATTCAATTTTTTGAAGACTCAATGTTTAGAAACTGAGAGAAAATATCACTAATGAAGGCTCAGAGAGTTTGTGAATGCTTAGAACTCGTATTTCTCAAATTGCACAAAAGTCTTCTAACCTCAGCTTAAGAGGTGCTATTTATAACTGTTTTTTAACTGCTAATAATCGATTAAACACGCTCCAGTAATCGATTATTTCGCATATGTAATCGATTAAAATGCTCATAGTGACTTCTCAGTTCCAAGAACGAACCACTTAATCGATTATTCCGATACATAATCGATTAAGTCTGAAATGCATGTTTTTTCTAAATGACTTATGTAATCGATTAAAATAATATGCAATTGATTAAAATGATCCTGATGCATTCTGGGTTTTGACAAAGAACAATATAATCGATTATTCCATGAAGTAATCGATTAAGACCGAAAATGCATATTTTCCAAATATACTAATTAATCGATTAAATCGATATGTAATCGATTAAATCTACAAGACATGTAATCCATAGGCATAGATGTAATCGATTATAAAATTCAGTAATCGATTATGTCCGAAGTTGTATGTTTTCAGTTTTAGCCTGGGTAATCGATTAATTCGTCATGTAATCGATTACAATGTTCATACTTTGTTTTCTAAAGGCTCGAAGAACAGAATAATCGATGTCACAAGCCTTGTAATCGATTATTTCTGTAAGGTTCCATTTTTCCAAAAACTTATCTTTTTAAATCCTTACTAGTGACTTGCCTTTAATTAAACCTTTTAATCTAACAATCCTAGATGAATGAATAATGCATGAGGTGCACAATTGGATTATCAGATCATATACTTCCTTTTACATAATCAAATTGGTCTCTTCAAGCTTTTCCAACCTTTGCCTTTTGAGCATGTTGAAAGCACAAAACTTCTTGAATCTTGATCCTTGTTCACTAATGATTGGCTTCACCTGAATCAACAAAAGATGGAAACGGCTGCAGAGCTGGGAGAGCCTCTTCAAATGGCTTCAATTGGGGATACAAAAACACCTCATGCAACAGTAACAATATCTCATAGGATTACATTTCCCAACCCTTGAACATGAATATGCACCATGACACAATATCTCAGTTAACCTATGTGTCATAGGATTACATTTCCCAACCAGGATAACACTATGGTCCTATAGCAATCAGTATGATACCATAGCAGTAACAACTATGTGTCGTGCATACAATCATTTTTTCATTATTCAAACAAGTGATTTCAGTGCCATTTACCAATCACCCAAGCAGAAAACATCATAACAGAGCAAAATCAAACCACGCCCATTTAAACGCGAATCGCGTGAAATCGCGTGAAATCGCGATTCCACCATTAGACACTGCAACTTGCTACCCCTAACCCAAACACTACAAATTCTACTAATGTAGAGCATTAGGCAATGAAAAATTACCTTTTCGCCTGCCATTGAAAGAGTTAGAACAAAGCAATACAAAATTCTTGAACATCACAGTTTAAACTCGTGCTGCAATGGGCCAAATGCGGGTGACAATGAACAATGGCACTTGTGGACGCTCTTTATACTCAATGCTTTTGATGATTCCTGCGTAACTGAAGTTAACAAATTGAAACTGGTGTCATAGGAGTTAAGGTGGTGCCGATCTATTACGAGAAACTTGTACGAGTTATGTTTGAATGAAATTTCCCATTTTTAAAAAAACAAAACGAAGGTCTCACGCAATCCGCGTGAATAATCACGCTAACTGCATCGACTAGAAATGAAGAGTTTTTTACTGAGAATATTGGCGCGGATAGCGTTATTATCCACGCTAATAGCGTGGTAAGGCACATTGCGGCTAACAACGATGCGGATAGTGCTAGTTCTCACGCGATTCGCATGGAATGGACCAGTATGGTTCGAACAAATGACGCTGATAGCGCCAAACACCGCGCGGTTCACGTTAAAAAATGCAAATTGCACTTGGTGGCGACCCAACAGTGCGATTAGCGTTAGAAACCACGCTATCAGCGTGGGCAACAAAATAAAGACAGTGAGCTTCGAGCACATCACGCGGACAACGCTGAATCCGCGTGACTCGCGTGATATAAGCCAGATGCATGTGAAAATTCGGCGACCTCGAGCTAATGGCGTCAATGTCGCACGATCAGCGTGGACGTTGCTGTGTTGCAGCTTTAAACAATCGGCGCGGGTAGCACGAATTCAACGAGGATCGCGCCACAACCTTCAGAGGCATGGGCCATGCTCGTCCAGATCGAGCGGATCACGTCCATTCGACGCCATTAGCGTGGGACTTTCTGTGATTCAGCTTCGAACAGCCCGCGCAGTTAGCGTGGAATCCGCCCTATTAGCGCGAGATCATCAGAGCCACATAAATTCTCGGCGACTTGGCGCTGATCGTGTGGAGCGCAGCGCGGGTAGTGCTGAAAGCGGGATTTTTAAATCTGGAACTTTGAAAACATTGCAATATTACTTATCATTTATTTAAAAGCCACAAAAAACGGAATTGAGGTACACTTACCTCATTTCTAAGCAACTTTCCCCTTTCCCTCTTATTCCCAAACCCTAACTCACTTATCCCCTTTATTTGAAACCTAAGGAGGAGCCTTCTCTATGTGAAGCTGCTGAATGAAGTTGGAGTTCCTCGGAGGATGCTTCTAATATGTGCTGTTCTATTTTGACGCACTCATATACATATTTAAAAGGTATGTTTGAAGCCCTTCATGGTTTACATATGATTTAACTTGGTGTTTTCTTGAATGGTTGTGGAATAAAAACTTTAAACACCCACATTGGATAGTCAAACTCCTACTGGTTATGGTTCGCTTTGTAGTTGCCTCCTTTGTTGTTGTTGTGGGTATTGAAAGTGTTGACTTCCCTTTGCATGTTTGGTATAAAGTACTTCAAAATTAGTAACAAAAATAGAGCTAGCAGTAAATAATTAGAGAAAATTATCAGAAAATTTTGCAGTGGTGTAACAGATTGAAGCTAGCAATTGATGCCTCTTCTAAACTTTGTGTCTCTTATTTCTCTTTCTATGCACTGTTTGTGTCTGTGAGAGCTATGTTATGGGTTGGAAACAAGCACATTAAATTAACGTGGGGATTCGCAAAGTTTGGGGTGAACTGTCTAAGCCAACCTATGTAACACCATATGGCTGACTCAGCATCCACAAAGCTACTGTCCTTAATTTCTTGTGTTTCATAGACTTTGGAGTTTCAACTTCACCAACCCAGTACTTGGTGGACAGTGGACAAAGTTTGTATAAAAATGTGTTAAACATGAAAGGCAATGATGGGGTTCATGTTATTCATATCCATTGGCTTCGTGAACTATTCATTTGGCTAAACTTTGTATATTATTACCTATCATACAAATAGAAAGGCATATATATATATATATACATGGCTTCTTGTAGTATTGATATGGTTGAGCCTTTCCCAATGAAATCATACCAAGAATGTTGAATGTGGGACTTGTTACATGGCTAATAACATCCTCATCCTGTAATCCAACATTTATGAGTAACCATTATACATGTTTTTTTTTTCCAGTTTTACCAGCAAGAAGAAAATAAACTACCGTGTGTCGAATCCCCAGCCTTGTTCAATAAGTAGCATACACAGGTACTTTTTCCATGACAATTTATCCAACTTTGTCAGACAATTAACACCTATAACAACATATTCATGGAGTATCATTGGACATATTTTACAGTTTAATGTTTGAAAAAAATAAGTGTATAAATATAATGCATGTCTTATTTATAGTGCTGATTGTGTTAATGTCATTTATGTGTCACATGCCTTTAATCATTTATGAATGCAAACATTATGTATGTTATGTTTTGAGTTGAACTCAAACATCAGTACAATTAGGAAGACCTATTTCATATATCATTTAGACTCCGTATCAATGTTACTTATACTCGTAGAAATGGTTTGAAAGAGTCTTTTGTGAAGGGGATTGATGAGTTTGTAACCAATGCGAGTCAACAACAAAGTTACCACAATGATGGGGGGGATCCGATGTCCCTGTCTTAAATGTGATTGTACTAGGATTTTGGAGGATAGAGTCGTGAAAGTTCATTTATACAAAAATGGGTTTAGGCCTAATTATTGGATTTGGAATGATCATGGGGAAGAGATGTCACATTTTGGTCTAAATGACGAGAATGGATACATGGATGCATCAAATTGCACAGCAAATGTGGGTCCAGTAGACGAATTTTTTTCATGCAAGAAATGGTGTGCAATGCACTCAGACAGGCAGAGACATTTGATGTTCCGAATTCAAGTACAATGGAAGAGCCTCCCAACGAAGATACACAAAGATTCTACAATTTATTGGTGGAAGCGAATCACCCCTTGTACGAAGGGGCATCGGACTCAAAATTATCAATATATGCAAGACTTTTAGCTTGCAAGTCCAATTGGAATGTTCCTGACTAGTGCTTAGATTTTATTTCAAAAATGCTTTTGGATGTCACACCTATAAAAGAACGTTTACTGAAAAACTTTTATGATGTGAAGAGGTTAGTATCTAAGTTGGGATTAGAGGCTAAGAGGATTGATTGTTGTGTCGATGGTTGCATGTTGTATTATAAAAATGATGAGGCATTAAGTGAATGCAAATTTTGTAACAAGCCAAGATATCGTGTTAGTACGGTCGTGTCAACGAATAAAAAGGCAGTACCAGTTAAGGCGATGTTCTACTTGCCTATAATACCAAGGTTGCAGAGAATGTTTGCATCAATGCAAACTGCAACCCAAATAACATGGCACCATGACAATAAAAAAAGTTCTGGCACGTTACGACATCCCTTTGATGGTGAAGCTTGGAAACACTTTGATCAGGTACATGCAAACTTTGCTATTGATCCCTAAAATGTTCGACTTGGGTTATGCACAGATGGATTTAACCCATATATTCAAGCATCATCTACACCTTATTCTTGTTGGCCGATCATTGTTACCCCCTATTATCTTCCTTTAGAACTATGTATGACTAAACCTTATATGTTTTTGACTTGTGTGGTACCAGGGCCATTTAATCCAACAGTTGGGATTGATGTTTACTTACAACCTCTTATAGATGATTTGAAAACATTGTGGGATGGTGTTGTGACTTACGATGTTTCAAGAAGATCAAATTTCATGATGAAGACTGCTTTGATGTGGACTATTAATGATTTTCCTGCGTATGGCATGTTGTTTGGTTGGGGGACACATGGTAGATTGGCTTGTCCGTATTGCATGGAGGACAAAAAAGCCTTCCAGTTGGCAAATGGGGGGAAAACTTCTTGGTTTGACTGTCATCGTAGGTTCTTACCACATGATCATGCTTTTAGAAGGAACAAAATTGCGTTCGAGAAAGGGGGAACGGAAACAGATGACCCACCACGTATGTTGACACCTAGACAAGTTTGGCGGAGGGTTAGGGATTTGCCAAAAGTCACTGTAACTGGTGTACCTCCACCAACAATAGACGAATATGGGGAGTGGCATCATTGGACAAAAAGAAGCATATTTTGGGATCTTCCATATTGGAAAGATAATTTGTTGCGACACAATCTTGATGTTATGCACATTGAAAAAACTTTTTTGACAACATATTCAATACTATCATGAATGTTAGTGGTAAGACCAGAGACAATGAGAAAGCTAGGTTGGACCTAGGCGTGTACTGTAGGCGGAGAGACCTGGAGATGAAGTTGGGGGCTAACGGGAAGTTCATAAAGCCGAAAGCAAATTACGCACTAACTGTGGAGCAAACAAAGTTAGTATGTCAATGTATCAAAGAACTAAGAATGCCAGATGGTTATTGTTCTAACTTGGCGAGATGTGCCAATGTTGCTAAGGGAACCATGCATGGGATGAAAATCCATGACTGTCATGTTTTCATGCAATGCTTACTTCCTGTTGCTTTTAGCTCGTTGCTGCCACATGTGTTAAATCCCGTCACTGAAATAAGTCATTTCTTCAAAGATTTGTGTTCAACAAATTTGTTGGAGGATGATCTACGTAGAATGAATCAAAAAATTCCATTGATATTGTGCAAGTTGGAGAGAATATTTCCCCCAGGGTTTTTCGATTCTATGGAACATCTAGCTGTTCATCTGGCATATGAAGCTAGACTTGGAGGACTAGTCCAATATAGATGGATGTATCCATTTGAAAGGTAAAATTTACGAATGTTGTCATAGAGTTTAGTGTCATTTGTGTAATGTTCACTCATGAATGCTTTGTAATGAAATTGTTGTAGATTCATGGGCGATTGTAAACGAGCAGTGAAAAATAAAGCCAGGGTTGAAGGATCCATTTCCGCGTCTTACTTACATCGTGAGACAACCCATTTTTGTTCGCATTATTTCCATAACTTTATGTTGTCGTCGCGCACCATAAGGAATCAAATTGCAATTGATACTGAAAGGCGTCCCCCTATGTTATCAGTATTTGACCAACAAGGTCGTTCTTCTGGGAAGGAGGTCATACACTGGTTAACTGATGAAGAAAAAAACTCAACCCATGTTCATGTGTTGATTAACTGTCCCGAAGTCAAGCCATACCTTGAGTAAGTTGACAAACTTTTGTGCAAACAACTTTTTAATTAGCCTTATTGTCAATTGCAAACATGACGTCATTGATCTCTGTTTACATTTGGACAGTTCATTTGTGTAAACCCAACAAATTACTGAACCAAATGGATATACGCGTAACGTACATGCTGATTTTCCTAGATGGTTTCAAGAACAAGTATGTATGTTATAATAAACTTAATTATTGTATTGTATTGGAATTAAGATTTTGATTCTTATACTATATGTAGGTGGTAAATTCAAGTATAAATATGACAAACCAACACTTAAAGGATTTATCATATGGTCCAATGAGTTATGTTAAACAATGGCACACATACTTTGTCAATGGGTACAAATTCCATACTCAAGCGTGGACTGAGGGGAAAAAACAATAAATAGAGGGGTTTATGTGAAGGGGGTTACAGAAGGAGGAGCAGATGATTTTTATGGGGTCATTAAACATATATATGAGCTAGAGTATAACAGTACAAGTTATGCTAAGAGAGTTGTTTTGTTTTATTGTGAATGGTTTGATCCATCTAGTAGAGGAACAAGAGTCAATCCAAAAGATGGAACAGTGGAAATTCGAATGGATAGAAGATATCATCTTTTTGATCCATTCATTAGTGCACATAATGTAAAGCGGGTCTATTATGTGTCATATCCAGCAGTAAGAAGGGACAAGCGTGATTGGTGTGTTGCAATTTTAACAAAACTCAGGGGTTACATAGAATCTAATAATGCAGCAAATGATGTGCCGTATCAAGTAGAGGAAATGTCACATGTGAATCAAATCATCGAAGTTGAAAGCATTTCTGGATTGCAAGATCAGAGAGGTGAAGTTGAAGAAGTGGACCCACATGATGTCTTCATAAATGATTCTGAATCAAATAGTTTGCATGGAGAATCAATTAATATTGAAGACGATAATAAAGGGGAATTAGAAGTTGACTTTGAGGTTTATAATTCTGAATAGGATTAGACTTACTGCATGACATTATTCTTCCTTAATTGACTTCAATGAACTGTGAAAAAAAGTAAAGCTGATTATTTGTAATGAATGTTTGATGAACCACTTTATTGTATAAATAGTTTTATTTTATATGTGGTCATGAACTCGTGGTTCAAATGCTTTTTAATGAATGTCATCATCAATTAATTTGTTGGACATTTGATTAGGATTTTATTTACATTTAATTGTTTGTGATTGTTTACACAATTTGCATGCAATATCATTTGAGTGAATTTGTATTATTGCTGAATTTATAATTACTGTTGATGGAAACTAAAGACAACTGAAGACTGTATGGATGCTGAGAGAGTTGAAGACTCTTTAGATTTAGAGGACTCCATGGATGTTGAGAGAGTTGAAGACTCTTTAGATTTAGATGACACTATGGACGTTCAGAGAGTTGAAGACTCTTTAGATTTAGAGGACTCCATGGATGTTCAAAGAGTTGAAGACTCTTTACATTTACATGACTCTATGGATGTTGACAGAGTTGAACACTCTTTAGATTTTGAGGACTCAATGGATTTTGATAGAGTTGATGACTCTATAAATTTAGAGAGAGTTGAAGACTCTTTTGATTTAGAGGACACTACAGATGTTAACATAGTTGAAGACTCCTTTCATTATGATAGATTTGAACCTTTGTTTGTAAGATCAGATACTACTGAGAGGGAATGTCAGAAAGTAATTAGAGAAATGTTACAGATTTATCTTCCGAATTTAGGAGATTGTATGGCTGATGACAGAGTTGAAGACTCTTTAGAATTAGAAGATTGTATGAATGAAAAACACCCTACAGAACCTATGTTTGTAAGATCAAAGATCGCAGATAGGGATTATGAGAAAGTTTTTAGAGAAATATTAACAATTTGTGTTCCGACTTTAGAAAATTGTATACATGTTGAAAGAGTTGAATACTTGATAGATTGTGAAGATTGTATGTATGACAAAGCTAATACTGAAACCATATATGTACGATCAGAAACAGCAGAGAGGGAATGCCAGGAAGTAGTTAAAGACATGTTAAAGATTTATCTTCTGGACTTATGAAGTATTATTTGTCCTTTATTGTAATGGAATTGAACTTTATTAGTGTATTTGATTGTTTGTGTCAAAGAAAAAAATATTGTCTTTAGGTAAATGTCGTTCATGCTCACATACTTTATTTCCACTATCACTTTTTGTATATATAGATATGTCATCAGGTGGTGCCGATCCTCCCGGACCCCCGATCAATGATAATAGTGGCAATCAGACAGGTGGCAAGAAAAAACGATATGTGCTTAGACTATTACCACCTAGACATAATGTGCCATCTTCTACCTCATCCCTGTCTAGTGTATCTATGCCAATAAGATCATTAGATGTTTTACCTACACCATGTGTACCTTCGACTGAAGCTATACCATCTCCTACTCCAATTAATACAACTGGACCGTCCACAGAGCCTACATCCACACCATCTCCTTCCCCGGGTGTACCGAACATACCTTCTGATGAAGATAGAACAAATTTGGTGATGGAAGACCCCCCTCCTAATGATCGTCCTACAATTACACTGATAAATGGAGCGTAAGTATTAACAATATACATAAATTTAAATTATATACCATATGATCTTTTCTATTTTGACACTTGAATTGACAAATGATTTGTTATGTTAAGTTTTCATCCATCTAAGGTTGCATCAAAGGCTATCACATTGTCCATTAGACAACAATTTGATAACCCGTGGCCAACATGGGGAGCAATTCCAAAAGACCACCAAGAACTCTTTTTCCAACGTTTTAAGGTAATATAATCCCCACTCATACTAATTTCAATGTCGTACATTACATTTATGATTTCGGATTTTTTATCGTTTAAATTCAGTTATGCTATTGTTGATTAAGTCATTTAAATTTATTGATAATTGTGCTGGATAATCAAAAACCTTCATGGTTAATCAGTTCCAACTACTAATATATTTGGAATACTTTTATCATTTTGTTTGTACTATTATAGATGTTAATGTATTTGTATTAAATATCATGTAAACTGTGTAATTACTTTAGAGGAAATTAGCTTGGAGACCAGAGGAAGAGAATGAAATTAAAAAAGTTTATCACTCAAAAGCCTCTCACAAGCTTTTTGAGATGTTCAGCGATGCTCGCAATGAAAATAAAAGGCCATATTGGATTGGAGATCGTGTCTAGAATGATCTATTATCACATTGGAATGCACCTGATTATCGTTCTAAGGGTGAAAAGGCGAAAAAAAATCGAGCATCTGAAAAGGGTGGTTGTATGCACACAGGTGGTTCTATTAGCTTGCAGGATCATGCTATTCGCTAGGTAAGATGATTTTACAACACATCATTTGAAATTTTTTTGTACTTTATTGATTATATGGTTATGTAATTTTTTTCTTGTAATGTTTGTAATTAGTCTCAGGAACTTGGTCGATCTGCATACATTGATGAGATTTTCCAACAGACACATTTACGGAAGGATACTGGTGAATTTGTCGATGATAGATCTAGGCAGACACATGTGAGATGATAATTTGCCATGGTATTTTTATTTAAACATTGTTTTATTAAATTGATCAAATAATAACTGTTTATGAATGACAGGAAAATTTTGAGGCTAGATTATCTCAAGCTAGGTCTGATGTTCAATCTAGTGTTGGTGATTCTGAAATGACTCCGTTGGACACTGCTGAAGAACAAAGACTAAGGACTCGGTGTTGGATTGCAACAGCTGGACCTATGCGTAAGGGACGTCTTTACGGTACTGGCGATCTTGCTCATTCTTATAAATGTGGAGATGACACATTCATGCAAAACTTGCAAGGATCTTCTAGCCATGCCTATGACTCGACAGAAATTATTCAAATGAAGAAGGAGCTTCGTCAATCAAAGGAGGAGTTACGTTAATCAAAGGAGGCGTTGCGTCAATCAACGAAACAAATGCGAGTATTTCAATCAGTTGTACTTCAGTTTCTACCTCCAGAAGCTCGCAACATTATGCAGCAGCAACAACAACTAGCCGATCAGCAACAACACCAACAACATGATCAATCACATGACGACCAGCAACAAAACAATGATCAATCAGTAGATGACCAGCAACAACCTCATGTGCTGCAACCCAACCAGGATAATGACTATTTTGATTATTGACTTCAAAACACTAAATGACTAATTAGATGTTGAACATTGTGCTTTTATTTTAATTTTAATGGTTTGCTTAATTTACTTTGTTAAAACATTTCTGTTGAATGTATGAATTCTTTATTTCATATTAAAATATGTGTTTATTTTATAATTGTTATATAATATGAAAAATAAAAAAAAATCCTAAAAAATTAAATTCTTGTACGTGCACATAAATTATCGAAGGAAAAAACCGTCCGTAATTTTCGACTACTATTTCCGACGGAAAAATCAGTCGAAAATTTTCGATGAAAAAATCCTTCGGAAATTACTGACGGAAATATCCGTCGGAAACATCCGACGGAAATTACCAACGGAATTGGCCGTCGAAAATTACCGACGGAAAAATCCGTCGAAAATTACCGACGGACACATAAATCCGTCGGTTAAATTTCCAACGACCGTTTTACCGATGGATTTTTGTCCGTCTGAAATCTGTGGGAAATTTGAGATTACCGACGGATTTTTTGGATTTCCGACTGATTTCGGCCATCAGAAATATCGATTGTTTTTGTAGTGCCATTAGATTGTTAACAAATATTAAAAGATGTTGGGATATGTTAAAACCAAAAGTGTTGAGTATGATGCTATTCCAAGAGGTGGTAATTCCTCCTTTATTGCTTTGATACCAAAAAGAGACAACCCACAAGGGCTTGAGGAATTTTGGCCTATATCCTTGATTGAGTGTGTTTACAAAATCATATCCACAGTGTTGGCCAAAAGGATGAATATGGTGCTTGAAAAAGTTACTGATGATAAGTAGAGTGCATTTGTGGGGTTGTAGCTGGGGGGGGGGGAAGGGAGGACACATGCTTGATAATGTACTTGTAACAAATGAGGTGGTGGATGATTCTAGGAGAAGGAAGAAATCTAGTCTCATTTTGAAAGTGAATTTTGAAAGAACTTATGATTTGTGAGTTTTGCAATACATGATGAGAAGGATGGGGTTTAATGAAAAATGGATTTCCTGGATTAAGCTATGCGTGGAGTCTGCATCTATTTCGGTCTTGGTCAATGGGAGTCCTTCTAAGGAGTTCCATCTTGGGAGAGGTTTTAGACAAGGAGATCCTATTGCTCCCTTCCTCTTTCTTATTGTGGCTGAGGGTTTGATTGGTCTCATAAAGGAAGCTTTGAGGAGTGACATGTATTCTGGTTATAAAGTTGGAAGACAACAAGTGGAGGCCACATTACTCCAATTCACAAATGATATGCTCTTCTTTGCGGATGATTCTATGGAGAATATTATGTGCGTGAAAGCTATTATGAGATGCTTTGAGTTGGTGTCGGGCTTGAAGGTTAATTTCCATAAGAGCGTTGGGAGGAGTAAGGATGAACACCTTTGTTCTCCACAGGTATGCTTTTATCCTTAATTGTTACCCTATGGTTATACCTTTTGAGAGAAGTGTAGTAAAAGGCTTAATAAGTGGAGGCAAAAAACCATTTCTTGAGGTGGGAGGGTAACCTTAATTAACTCCATCCTTTCTTCTTCTTTACCTCTGTTTCTTTTGACTTTCTTTAGAATTCTGATGGGGGTTGCTAATATAATTATCAAATTACAAAGGGATTCCCTTTGGGGGTGTGGAGAAGAGGGTAGGAAGAAAATTGCTTGGGTAAAGTGGGAGGACGTTTGTAAACCAAGAGAGTTGGGTGGCTTGGGAATAAAAAATGTTATACATTTTAATTTGGTTTTACTTGGGAAATGGAGGTGGAAGCTATTGAGGGAGCATGGTTTGTTGTGGGGTCTTGTCCTAAAATCTAAATATAGAGACATATTTGATACGCTTGTAAAAGGGTGTCAAATTTTGATTCCATTTGGTGGAGGGACTTCTTGAGGTTTGCGGTGAAAATGAGGGTGGATCATGGTTTGATAACAACATTTGTTGGAAAGTAGGTGATGGGAGGAGGAGTAGTTTTTGGCATAAGAAATGGGTTGGGAATGAACCTCTAGCTACCAAATATAAACGATTATATTTGAATTCTAAACAAAAGGATAACATTGTGGGGGATGTGGGAAGTTAGGAAGATGGGAGATGGGTTTGGAATTTGGTGTGGAGGAGAGAATGGTTTTTGTGGGAGTTACCTTTGGTGGAGAACTTCATGGCAGATTTGAGGGGGTGACTCTTGACCAATATGTGGAGGGCTCTTTGGAAAAATAGTTCAATAGGTGAGTTTACAATGAAGTTGGCTATTGATGTTTGTCAACTAATCGGATCCCTATTGAAAGGTTATTCTATAAGCAACTGTGGAATTTATTCATCCTGAAAAATGTTTTTGTATTCGTTTGGAGGTTATTGTTGGACAAATTGCCAACTCTGGTAAACCTAAGATTAAGAGACGTGAATGTCCAAGGCATAGGATCATCATGCTATTTCTGTCTGGAACAAGAGGAGAATGTGGAACATATGTTTTTCACATGTAAATTTGCTTCAAGGGTGTGGAATGAATGTTACTCATGGTTTCAATTGTCATCAGAGTAACATAGGGATTGCTTTAAGAACTTTTATCAGCATTATTGCGGATGGCTTGGGGCTATGAAAAATAAAATATGGAAGTTTGTCTGGTGTGCAACAGTGTTGACCTTATGGGTGTAATTATAATAACCATGGTTTCTAAAATTAAATTTTTGGTTTGCTGGGAGAGCCACGCCAGTAGCGTGGGAGAGCCACGCCAGTAGCATGGGAGCCACGCCAGTAGCGTGGGAAGTGTTCCAGGAAGTTTTTTTTTCTCTGGAATTCCACGCTGGTAGCGTGGGAGGCCACACTGGTAGCGTGGAAGGCACGTCAAAGGCCTATAAAAGGCCAAAAACATGAAAATCTCAGCATTTTCTCTTCCTTTCTTCTTCCTCTCGCCCAGACCTCCATTTTTGCTTGTCCAAGCTTCCTAGGACCTATTTTCTTGACCTAGACACCTCCCTATGACCTTTAATCTTGAGAGAAACACCTTGAGAGCTTTAATCCTTCATCTATCCTCTTGGAAACCCCTCTTTGAGTGAGAATCCATTTCTCAAGGGAAAGCTCAGAAACTTGAGTTTGGCAAGGACCCAAGGCTTAGCACAGACACTAGAGCTTGAGGAAGTTGTCCTTTAGCCTTTCTGGTTGCCATTGAGGTAAGAAACTCGAGTTTCTCCGGTTGATTTCTGATTTGGGGTTTTCTATGAATAGTGATCCATATGAGTTGGGGCTAGAATTAGCCCAGGGTCCTATAGAGAAACTTGTTTAGCACGGTTTAGTGATGAAGGATTAGCTTTCAGATTTTGATTTGGTGAACTTTGAATCTTGGCTCTAGTTATGCATGTGTGGCTTGTGTGATGAGTCACTTGTTGATATTAGGACATGCAAGAGCCTTAGATATGGTCTAGTTGAGCCTGAGAGGCTAGATGAACGGCGCCTTAAGTGAGGTATAGACCGTTTAAGCCATATTTTGAATTGTGGGCTGATGAGAGCTTTGAGCTCATTGTATGTGATTGCATTGAGTTTGGGGTGACTCAATTGCTTTGATTCAGCTATGATGGACCTCTGAGGGTCTAAGAGGAGCCTAGTGAGTGCTGGGCCAAGATGAACCATAAGTTAGAGGATTTCTGTTTATGCTATGTTGCTGAATTGCTTGAATTGGTTTTGATACACACATATATGCCTTGATTAGGACTTGACACCGAGGGTGTCAGTGGCGGGTGCCACAAAGCAGGGAAAAAATTGCAGCGAGAGGCTTTGCTAGGTAAGTTCTTGGTCCCTGGGGATGATTTCTCGCTTGTTTGTGCCCCACCACACTCTGGTGGAGTGTTGGTTGCATTCATGGTGCATGCATTTGGTTGTTGCATCCTCATAATGATATGCATGTGCATCTGTGCTTGATAAATGTCTTATGTCTGTTATTAGATCTTCTGGCCAGTAAGATAGATATGGACCTCCCTAGGAGACAGGTCCGGGAGGACATCTTCCTAGTTGGTTTGCTCTTGGTTGATGATATCCCAGGGGATCGGTGATCCCTCAAGACCAAGGGGATAGGAGACGGGTTCAAGGACATCCTTCTATTCTCGGAGGTACCATATACATGCGTCCATGCTAAGGGGTCGCTCTCGATGGGATGGCATGGGTGTGAGTTCCAGTCTCACACTGAGATTAGGCGTTGATGATATCCTCCGTACATAGAGCATGGTGAATGCTCATATTGTTATGAGGGCCGAGTGGCCGGGCCGGGTGGCCTATTTGATTGTGATTGCCTGATGTTTGTATCATGGAGAGAGGGCCAGGGTGGAGGAGATTGCTCCATGGACCCTGAGCTTACTGAGATGTGTATCTCACCCCGTGTGGGGTTTATATGTTTACAAGTGACTCTTCTCGCAGAGGAGAGCAATCTCAGGGCAGGAGGCTCTTGTAGAGACAGTATCTGTTTGGTCGGGTGGCAGCAGGGAGAGCTAGAAGGTTCATTTTTGACTTGATACTGTTTGTACCCCTGAGTAGGGCAGGTGTGTGTGTACACACGTGACATGTATAGTTCTGTATACCCTCGTGTGAGCGCAGTTATTCTTTTGTATCACCACGGTGTGGTGTTGACACTGATGTATATATATGTACAGAATTGTTGGTGATATGTTATGAGACTTTCCTCCTGAGTATATTTGTGATGTATATGTTTATCTGCCTATGTAATTGTATGAGAAACTGGATCAGCAGGAGTGTGAAATTTATGTCTTGTATGTGTGTTATTGTGATGTGCTTTTATTCCTTACATAATGTAATCAAGAAAAGTGATTCTATGCTTCCGCTAAGTTTTTTAAATAATGTTTTAAGCGCTAATCTGATATTATGAATGATAATACGTTGGAGGCCTACGGGGTGTTACAGTAATGACCTGCCTTGTCGCTATGATATCACAACTCTAAACGTGTAATTTCAATTTTTAAATGAAAAACCTATTAATTTGATTATAAAAATGAGAGTAAATTTTTTGCAATAATACACTCACCAGTAAACACATAAATACGTAAATAAATGAATACACACACACACACATATTGAACCATTATATGTCATAACACAATTCAGTTTTTAGATGTATCTAAGCCTAGAATTTACATGCCCAACCAAAAAGAATCGAGGAACCAACTAAGAAAGAGTTGATAACAAAACACAACTCTTTTCCAAAATGAATTCCAACGTTATCACGTCAGCTTGCACGGCTCTAACAGAAGAATGATCACCCTCTAACATCACCTACTGCTGCTCATCTGCTCCCACGAACAAAGGTTTGCAATCATCACACGTACCAACCACACGAAACAAAATTGCAAAGGTGAGTTCATTATACAAGATTAACAAATACCAGATGACAATGATTAGCAAGAAAACAATAATAATAACCACAATCATTTTCAATAATTATTCAGTTCAACGTACACACAACCAACTAATCATCAACTTTTACCACAATTCAAATCAATTATGCTGAGGATGATGCATGCACCTAACTCAACTCTTAAATGCAATGTGATACCATTCATCAGGAAATAGCCTAAGCATGCCCACATGACACCCTAACTTAGGAAAATGATGCAATAACTTGTCGAGGTCACCTTGTCGTGCACAGGTTGCTCCCCCCATGATGATCAACCAGAGTCACAAGGGTGTTCCAAACAGAGTGACATGCCCAAAGTACCAGCATTTTATCCTAAAAAAAAACCACAGGTATTTACTGCCACCATTTTATTTACTTTATGAAGTATGAAACAAGGGCCCATCAATACAATGATCGTGAATAGTTAAAAATTCTAAGCAATTCCTTTCCCTCTACAGGGACTCTTAAAATTCTTAAACTCGTCATCTTCCCTCCTAGGGATATCCAACAAGTCACTGCACCCTATGTACATACACAACATACATACATCACAATGACATCATTAACATCAACATCATCTCATCTCAATGTCATCATCAACATCAATATCATCTCATCTCAATATCATCGTCAACATCATGTCATTTCAATATTATCAACATCAACATCATCTCATTTCAATATCATCATCATAAACATCAATATCATCTCATATTAATATAATCATCAACATCATCTCTTATTAATATAATCATCAACATAATCTCATTACAATATCATTAATGTAACACCCTGTAGGCCTCCGGTGCATTATCATTAATAATATCAGTTTATCACTTAACACATCAATTTAAAACTCAGCGGAAGCACATAATCGCTTTTCTTGATTCATTATGTATGGAATAAAACATATAACAAT
>PYAF01001414.1:110106-132328 GCA_007407185.1 Glycine tomentella | reverse complement strand
GTTATTTTTCTAAAATGAATATCAAACATGAGAAACTAAAATTTTTAATTTGGAATTTTCATAAAACTAAATATTTCTATCCTATTAAACGCTTCCTAACTCTAATCACATGGTAAAATTTATGTATTTATGAAATGTTACGACTGATATAATCATGTAATTAAGTGTATAGTATGCAGACGGTACTACTAGCTATAATTATATATATATATATATATATATATATATATATATATATATTAGTGAATAAAAAATTACTGTAGATATAATTAACTTTTTAGTTATTGTAAAATATTACACAAATGTATTATAGTTACTTTTTTTTCCATTGAATGAGAGTTTAAAATAATTTACTATTAGTTAATGAATAATCTATTTTCTATTATTATTATTATTATTATTATTATTATTATTATTATTATTATAAAAATACACATATGTAAACCCTATATATTAATGTTATGTACAATGAAAACCAAGTATAGATTAAAAAAAGACAACACAGTGGTGGATCTCTCTGAGAAGATTGCAGTCAGATTTTGTAAGTTAGTACTACAGTGGCCACCACCCCACCTCTCATCTCATGTTATTTAAGACATTAGAGGTCCCACATCGGTAACTTTCAAACTCATGGCTTCTAGTTTGCTTCTCCTACAAAGAAAATGCAGAAAAAAGGGAACTTTTGAGTCCTATTATTCATTCTGGTGTCTCCCTCTTTGACTCTCTTAGAAAACCAAACACAAAACAAAACACCAACGAAAGGGTTAGAGTACCCACCACTTCATATCTTCCACACAAAAAAACTCCCTCAAGCAATCCCTATCGAACAAGATCCCAAGATAGTAGACTCGTAGCTCTCAATTCCTTGCTTAAATATGGGATCACTTGCATAACCCTCTTCATCCAAACATATCCACCTTTTTTTCTCTTTCTCTTTATTGTTACTTAATTTCCCTAAGGGTTTTTGTTTTGGGTGATATTTTGTGATTTGTGTACCCAATGGAACAGGGTCAATCTTGGACAAAGAGGAAGAAGTACTCTTTGAGTTCCGGTCTTGGTTCACCAACAAACCCTTCCTATGGTGACTCATGGGAAGAACAAGCTTTTGAAGAAGATGGAGCTAATTCTCTTGGTGGCTGCATATGGCCTCCAAGATCATATTCTTGTAGCTTTTGCAGAAGAGAGTTCAGGTCAGCACAGGCTCTAGGTGGCCACATGAACGTTCATAGAAGGGATAAAGCAAAACTAAAGCAACAACCCACTAGCCCCCACAATGAAATTCTATGCCATGACCTTGAAACTCAACTCCACAAGCCAGTTCAAAGTCCTTTTGCTTCTTTAGGTGGTTATCTATACCCTTCTCCTGTTTGTGGATTGGCTTATAAAAAAACTAACCCTAATTGTGATCCTGATTTTGTTGCTTCACCTTCTTCATCACCCTCACCTTCCAAGGCCTTATTGGCTCCATCAGCTAATATTGGTACCTTGAGAGAGGAAACCATGATTCCACTTGATTCCTCTATTCTCCACAAGATTTCTCCTGCCAGTAATTCTACTGAATCATGGCCAAATTCATCTGAAGATCATAGATTATATTCATGTAAGTTCTACCTTCAAGCTGATACTACGAAACCCTCCAAGGGAATAATGGATTCTAGATGTAGGGGTAATAAGGGGAATAATGATGATATTGATGGGGATATGAACTTGAATTCAGTTGTGTATAGAACTCACCCATCTTTTCAGTTTGAGAGTAATAAAGAGCCAGATCATATCAGTTGCAAGAAGAGGAAAACAGATGCTTCCTCAACTCTATTCTCCCCAAAGTCAAGCTCAGTTGATAGGCATCACGTGCAGCCAAGGATGTTTGAGTTTAGCCCTAGCTCAATGGAAGAGCTAGATCTGGAGTTAAGGCTTGGGAACAGGTCCAAGATATAGTAATAAAGTAGTATCAATAGAAAAACCACCCCCCACTGTTAATGAATATAAATTTCTTCTCCTTTTTATGTCCCTCCTAGTTTGTTTTCACATCTTTTAATACCTTACAATTAAGGAAGAGGGCCTCAGAATGTATATCTGCAAATGATAATAACAAACTGCAATTTATTATATTGACAGGCTTGTAAACTTGCTCTTAGTAGATAGTGTGGCCAAAAAGGTGGATTGTTTTGAATAAATGCAGATTATTACATGACTTTGTAATTGATGGTTCCATCGTTTTTTACTATGATCTTATGAAAGCTTTAACATAAAAATAATCCTATAGCTGGCTTCATACTTTGAATACCACAACATATCAATTCTAGTTTTATCAGATAAATATTATTTAAATTTTCTTGCATTCGTAATTACTTTGTTAGCATTCAAAAAGCTAATTAAATAGGGTTCCAATGTAACTTCCTTGTCTTTATCTTTTGGCTAGAGAAATATCTTACTTGAGCCATATATACCCGGTTTATTAATTACTTCACAGAAAAGTTCTCTCTATTTCCATTATCAATGATGGAAACTAATACAAGAAGGTCTTCTAATAATGGAACAAAACTAATGTTTGTTGCGTAGTTCATTATTCTGCATGTGGACAACTTACATGAATTTCAAATTCCCATATCTCTGATAGGTATAGGCATGGAATCACTGTTTCCGAGTTTAGAGAGAGAGAGAGAGAATGTACTGTGTGTAAAAACTGTTTTAAGTACTGAGATTAAGGCATTATTTGTGTGGGGTTTAAGGGGGTGAAATGAAGAAACTATGAGTATAAGAAGTGCATGGATAATGTGATCTATCTGTTTTTCCCATATTCAGTACCTCACTGACATTCCATCAGACAAAACAACTAAACTAGCCCTAAAAACCACACTGATTGAGCTTTTCACAGCCGCATAAAGTCAGATACATCCCAACATTGATTCCCTTTCACCCTCAGATCTGTTGCATTTAGTAGTATCCCGTCACACACAAATCCATTTGCTTGTGTCCTCTCTAACCTTTCTATCTACCTTTCTTCTCAATCCCTCCAAAAATTGACACCTACTCCGGAATCAGCCCCCTTAAGAAATTGCCTATCATAATATGCGTTTGCATTTTAATAATCACAGAGAGAATATTATCTCTCCCCCCCCCCCCCCGGCTCATGAGTCACAGGCGCTAACTACGCAAATTTTTGGTTTCTTCTGTGTGAGAATTTGGTATAAAGTACCTACACTTTTTTTTTTTTTGAAAGGTGTATGTAATTCGGTCAACATTCTAAACTAATCTTTTTTGGAGATGGAGAAAATACCAAAAGTGAATACAATATCTCCTAATAAATTCATTTTAGAGAATACAATATTTTAGGTGTTTTGATACTATCGAGAATCCCTCTGTCTTATTTAGTTTGTACAAGTTCATTCAACTATTAATTAGCTAATAAAGAACTACATCACAGTCTTAATAACTACCGTCAGTATTATTGAGAAACTCACTGATGTACCGTGTCGAAGTCATGAATTATAAAAAATCAAAAGTGAACTTCATTTATGAACTCTAACCCTAGGTAGTCAAGTTTGTTACACAATTGGAGCAGGAAACAAGGAAAGCATTCTTTCTGATCATTACCTTAAATGGAAATTTGATGGAACACCCCTTTGACTTAAATCAGCAATTTGTACCTAGCATGGTCATTCAAACGTAGCTTTCACATAAACACAAATATATATTGAAAGCCTTAGGCCACACCCAACATTTAAATTCCCTTGTAGGCTAAAGAATGAAGATAGCTTTAATGATTTGAAAGGAGGGTGTGTGGCATTTCCTATTATCGAATTAAGTTATGGTTTTCTCAATTTTTCATGGGATAGGAAAGAGAAATGAGAAGCACAATTAATATATATAAGGGAAACGAGGTCCTATTTGCGTGTAAGTGGGAGGGTTTGTAAAGGCAGTTGGTGGGCTTTGTCTTCTTTTGGGGTTGTGAGATGTGTAGGTCTGATATGAACAGAGAGTAATCAGTGAAGTTTTTTGGGTTGAAGTGGCAGAAGTGCACATGGGAAGAAAGTGTCGTTTCTCTATTCACTTGGAAGGGTTGCATAGAATAGGACTATAGAGTGAGTCAGTGTAATAAGGATGGTATAAAGGGATATTATTATTCTCCTGTTGAGCAATGTTTTTGTGTTAATTTAATAGCAAAACACTATTTTAGAGAATCGGAAACTTTATTTGAGAGAGAAATTCCAGTGCATCGGGGGTTGGTATGTCTGGGATTTTTGTTCTTTATAATTGCTATGACAACTAAGGTCTAGGAGTATATATTTGCATGGGGGCAAGTTCCTTTTAATTCACGAGCTCACTTACAATCCATATAAATTAGAATATCTGTTCTCTGTGACATACGTGGCATATTTATATAGTTGTATTGTGAATGTGAGGAACAGGAGAAACTTATTATTTGGTATAAAAAAGGAGGAGCTTATTATAACTATAATTTCGATTTTTATATATAATGTTATTAAATGGTTCGTTATTTAGGATGTTTGATTTCTTCACTAAAAGTAAATGAAATTGTAAATAGACCCTTATTTTTTTATTCATATATATATATATATATATATATATATTACATAATTATTTTAATAAAGTACCGTTTTCATACTTATTAATTCTATAAAATTTTATATTAATGGGGTAACTCAAATTTATAAGAGGGGACATCCAATCTATGGAGCCAACAGATTTCATGAGTTTAAAAATCCTGATGACCGATGGAGGTACTCTTTTATAATCATATGCATAAAAAAATTATAAAAAAATTAAAGTTTAGAATGACCATTTATAAAAGAAGTAAAGGTTAAAGGGAATGAGTGATCTTGACCCTAAATATAATAATATAAGAATTATAGTTAAAACTAATGTAAGCATTGGTGGTGGTTGACTGTTTGTGGGTTGATTGAAAATTTCGGTATTAGATTTGAAACTTCAAATCAACAAAATAAGAGTTTGATCTTAAGACTAAATACACTAAATCAAAAGACTTTCAAGGTTTTTTGTTTTGTCAAAACTAGCCATCTTTAGATTTTCAATTTAACAAACAATATATGTTTTTAAAAACTTATTACAAGAACAAATTTTATATTAAGTATAAAACAAGTATTTAAATTATAGTAGTTAATTCGTACAAATGTCAACAACTATCATGGACAAACACAAAATAATACTTGAACTGATAACATTTACAAATACATAAACATGATGACAATTACATAAGACTAAGTAAATATTCGAAAACAATAAAGAATGAGTCATAGACAAAAAAATGAGTTATCTATAGAAGATGTTATGAAAAAGAGAAGGAGTTATAGAAAGTATAATGTAGATAAGTATCGAAAGTCGAAAATAAAAGAAATGGGTAAGAAAATGCATGTTTCCATTGCACCAAATATCTATAGTTGCGACAAAATTGGTTTACAGGAAGTATGCAAATGTTTGTAATCGAAAAAAATTATACATTCTTGCTTACTTATAAAACTTAAAAATAACTAATCTTAGTAACTGATCACGACGTGTGTCTTCAAACGCGAACTGATCCCTTTAGATTTTGCCATTTGTTTCGCGCTTCTTAATTTGTTATTTGAAAAATTGTTAACCATTTACTAGTTGTTGCTTTGAACATTTGATTCATCATTGTGGATTTCATTTCTTTCAAATAAATGTACTTGAGAACATGATATCACTTCTTTCTAACCTATCAAATCGAATCTATCTTTATCGATCTCATATATCTTTATTTTTTAAAGTCGTCCTTTTGTGGATTCCACATTTTCGATATTACTAAAAGGATCTTCCTTTTTGCAACATCAACCTTAATCGAAAGAAAGATAATGAAACATTATTCCAAAATAGTTCATTCGAATGACCCTAATAGATGCCCCCCTAAAAATATGTTCTTGAGTTTGTTCAAAAGGAGGCATTTTTATGATTGAAAACAACTCTTGGTCCCTTTAGACTAGATTTGAAACTAGAATCTTTGGATTCTTAGCTCCCTTCTTTTGAAGATTTGTAACGACCCGCCTCATCACTATGATATTACTAACTTTTGACCGTGCAAATTTTCAATTTTTAATAAAACTTCATTAATTTGATTATGAAAATGATGGTAAATTTTTTTTGCAATAATACAATTATCATACACATATGACAATTACATATTTAATCACATTATACATATATATTAAATTAGTACATGTCATTCACATGTCAGAACTTCCTTTAGCTTTACGTGTATATACACCTGAAATTATATATCAACAAAAGCCAAAGACTAACTAAGAGAGAGTTGATTAACAAAACGCAGCTCTTTCTCCAAAAAGAAATCAAACGTCACGTCGACTTGGCGGCTCCAACCAAAAAGAAGATCTCTCTCCAAAGTCACCTACTGCTGCTCATCTGCTCCCATGAACGAAATTTCGCGATCATCACAGGTACCAACCACACGGTACAACAAATGCAAGGGTGAGTTTATTATATAAAAACCAACAAACATCAGATAACAGTAATTGGGAGGAAACAACATTACCCACCACAATCATTAACAAAAATCCACGATTCCAATACACACTCAACAAACCAATCATCCAATGCATTTCATAACTCAAACAATCATGCATAGAATGATGCATGAACCTGACTCATCTATCAACATGCAATGTGGTGCCATCTCCGGAAATATCCTCTCATAGGAAAAATGATTCACCACCTATCATGGCCACCCTGTCGTGCATTGGTCATTCCCCCACCCGGTGATCAGCCAACATCGCAAGGGAATTCCAAACCTAATGACCCCTTAGTACCTACGTTCTCAGCCCACTGAAACTCACAGGTACGCGAGTGTCTTCATTCTATTTCTGTAACACCCCGTAGGTCTCCGACGTGTTATCATTAATAATATCAGATTAGCGCATAAAACACAGTTTATAAAACTTAGCGGAAGCACAGAATCGCTTTTCTTGATACATTATGTATGGAATCATAATAATAATTGATAAAAACACACATCATAACACGTATCACGCCCCTGTTGATCCAGTTTCTCATACATACATCATAGAGACAGATAACTATAAGACTTAGGCAGTTTATCAAATATACACAAATATACTCAGGGAAAGTCTCATATCATAACACACAATAGTTCTGCACAAACATATACATCAGAGTCCACACCACACATCCCGTGGTGATACAAAAGAATATCAACCCTCCGTGAGGGCATACAGAACTATACATCAAAATAAAATCAAAATAGAGCCTTCAAGCTCTCCATGTCGCTCCTCAGTCAAGCAGCCTAGTCTCAATTGGGCCTCCTGCCCTGAGACTGATCTTCTCTTCCAGACATATCACCTGAAATCATATAAGCCCCACACGGGGTGAGATAACATATCTCAGTAAGCTCAGGGTCCATGGGAAATCATTCCCACCCTGGCCCACAGATTCACAACACACACATATCAGGCAAACATATCACACATGGCCCACCGGCCTGGCACTCTGGCCTCATCATATCAAATCAATATCATAATCTCAGTACATGACAGGTGGCAGAGCTCCTCAATGCCTGGCGGAGCTCCTCAACGCCCTGACGGAGCTCCTCAACGTCAATACCTGTCATGATGTGGCAGAGCTCCTCAATGCCACGGGCGGAGCTCCTCAACGCCCAGAATACACGGCAGAGCTCCTCAACGCCGGTATTTATCTATTGGCCAACAGATATCTCAATCACTATCTCAATCACAGCATGCATACATCAATGCAGATACATGTAAATCATCATAAACAATGCCATAGCCAATGCATGCAGTATGAATCATGACCAACACTCCCCAGGAGTGTGGTGTGCAACCAAAATGGGAATTCATTCCCCATAAACACTGAACTTACCTGGTAAGGGATTACTCTGAAGTTCCTTCCCAGGTCTATGGCTCCCGCCACCAACAGTCTCAGAATCAATGCCTAATCAAGGCATAACAATTTCATATCAAAACCAGTCCACAGACATACAATTTACAGAACATATTATAACAAACTTCCCCTATCCTAGAGTTCATTCAAACTCAGCCCACACACAAGGCTGTTCTCAGACCACACAAGGTCCATCAGGGCTGAATACAAGTCATCTGAGTCATCCCAGACTCACTACATATATACATATCCCAAGCTTCCCCTCAGCCCCACAACTCAATTGTCATCAGAACAGGCTGAGCTCCACTCAAGCCCTGCTCCACTAACCTCTTGGCTCAGAACATCATATAATCAAGGCTCTAGCCTATCAGAGAACCATCAACAAGTGACTCTACACAAGTCACACAGGCATATACAGAGCCAAGATTCAAAGTCATCTAAATCAAAAACTGAAAGCTAATCCTTCATCTATTCATCGCTCTGAACGAATTTCTCTACAGGACCCTGGGCTAATTCTAGCCCCAGCTCAGTGTGGGTCACAAAACTCAGAAAACCCCAAATTCACAGAGACCCAAGAGAACTCGAATTTCTTACCTCAGAAACGACTAAGGAGACCTCAGGATAGCTACCTCCAGCTCTGGTGTCCGTCTCCCGCCTTAAGTCTCCACCACTTCTCAAGTTCTCTGAGTTTTCTACTTGAGAACTCAAACTCTCACTCTCAAGGGGTTTTCAAGAAAACAAGTGAAGGATTTCAGCTTTCTAATCGGTTCTAACAAGGTTATAGGTCTCAGGAAAGTGTTTAGGCTAGTATATAGGATCCCAGAAAGCTTGGAACTGCCATTAATGGAGGTTGGAGGTCCAAGGAAGAAGAAAACTCACTCTCCCCCTCCATTTTCGCGTTCTGCCCTTTATATACTCAGCCTGCCCGAGGTCTGGCGCGATCCGCGCCACCTCCCGCTCCATCCGCGCCACAATGGCGGTGGACTTGGCGCTATCAGCGCCAACCCCGCGCTAACCGCGTGAGCCTTTCGAGACCTTTGGCGCTGACCGCGCCACCTCTGGCGCTGACCGCGTGAAATTCCAGAGAAAATTGGTTTTCCAGGCCACTTCCCGCGCGAACCGCGCGGCCTCTGGCGCGACCTGCGCCGGCTGGAAAACCTCTGGCGCCCCTGGCGCCACATTGACGCTTCCAGCGTCAGCTTCCAGTGGGTATGGCGCGATCCGCGCCAGTCCTGGCGCCATCGCGGCACCTTCCACAGGGTTTTCTCAGGTGCATCCCCGCGCGACAGCGCGAGGTTAGGTGCTAAGAATGAGGGTCCTTACAATTTCCACACATACAAATGAAGTATGAAACATGGGCATCATCAATGTATGACCACAGCCAGGAAGAAATCCTTTCCCGCAAGGATGACCAGTTAAACACCCCTATGTACATACATAACACACCAATGTGGGCTCACCGATGCACTGACCGTGGCTAGGAACAAATCATTCCCCGCAAGGATAACCAACCAGTCACTGCACCCCATGTGTATATACACAATATACAACCATGGACACTACCAATGCATGACCATGGCCAAGAACAAATCCTTCCCCACAAGGATGACTAGTCATGCACCCCATGGGTATCCATGTATATCCTCATCACACAATGATATTGTTCAAATCAACATTATATCTCAACATTATTATCATCATATATAAAACATCAATAACATCCCATTTGAACATATCCTCATCATAAAACATCAAAAACATCCCATTTCAACACTATCACCCAAAACAACATTGTTTCATTCAAACATCACCAATCACAAGCAATTGCATTCATCATACCACAAGACTGATATTTTAGGAAAATTCTAAATTAAATAAGAGGACTACAATATATAAAACACACTCTTGTGCCCATTACAAAATTTGATAAAGGATTAAATAGGAAAAAACATATTATAAAATTTTGGGCAGAGTCTCCTCTGTAATTAAGACTTTTCCCAAAAATCCAATCATTACAACAACAATATCATTCACATTTTATCCATCAACAAGTTAATTCATCGCATCCCATTAGTTAAAAACTTAGTTTTTCTTGAAAACCAGCACACAGTAGGGACAGACAGTTATCTTCATAGTTGGACTACCTGGCCCCCAACTATGTTATCAAAACTGTAACCAAGTAATAAACTCCTCTTACCCATCTTTGTCCCTTTGTTAGCTTCTTGTAGCGTTGTTTTGAGATCTCTCAAGTTCACGTTCTAATCAAAGTATTTGGCTGGAATGATTCAAGAACTTGAGGAATAAAATTGCTATCTTCTAATAGAATATTTTGAATGAAGAAATGATAGGTAATTTGGTGAAAGGCTGCAATTCAGTTTGTGTGAGAAGAGAAGAGAAAATGAAAACAAAAGTGAAGAGAGAAAAAAAGCAAGTGGTCGTGGGTTTTGAATGAAGCCTTGCTTGTGCAGATTTTTCATCTCAAAGGGAGTATTTATAGTAGAAGGGTTAGTTAGGATGTAAAAGGATTAGTTAAGATGTAATCTAGTTAGGCCTTAGTTTGGTTCTAATGTAACCAAGTAATCATGACCTAAAGATATTTTAAATTCTTATGCATTAAATGCATGCTTACTAAGCAAAAAGCTAAGATTCCCTTCATAAATGGCTTGAGGTGTACGTAGAGTGCTTGTTGGATGAGCTAGATGGCTGCACAAATACATTATGTATACCATTTCTAGGAAGTTCACATGCAAACACACATGATTTGCACTTCCATAACTAATTAAATTTGTACGTATAAGCATGCTTTGGTTTATGTTTTTGTTTCTTTTAATTTATATTACTTCATGTGTTTTTTTTTAATTAAGGTGATAACTACTAATGTGTCATTCATCTAACATCTTAAGCCTTTACCCCAAATCCTAAACAGCTAGGATTGGTTTCTTTTCATAATTTAACTAATCACAACTAAATATATTATAACCACTTCTAAACTTACCACTTGAATCCATTAGCTTCTATCTTATCCTTCTTGTATCACATTACCGTCACACGTGCTTCTCTTGTGATAATTTTCCTCATCATATGGTCTGAAGCTATAGCTCATGATAGCTTTAGATACACATGTGATCTTCCTTCATTTTTATTATAGGTTTGCATTTATTATATCAAGTAATAAAATTTAGCAATTTATCTTCTGGACCTAATCATAATTTTTTTGCCAGTAGGTATTTCTAGTTTTCTTGTGAAGTTTGTCTATTTCTAAGGATATTTTGATAATTTGTCATCTAAGGGACATTTCTGTAATTTCCCCAAGTTTCCACAAAATATCTAAGATAAAATATCTAAGGGTAATTTGGTAAATTTTAATCTCAAGGGTATTATGATAATTTGTCACTCACTCTAGGGGTATTATTATAGTTTCCACTTCAAAATATCTAAGGGCATTTTTGTATTTTTCACTTTAAGGGTATTATGGTAATTCACACAATATTTCAACCATATATTTTCAGTTATTGAAATTTCAGGGCGTTACACGATGAACGCCCACTGATGAACCTCTTAGAAATTAGAACTCATTTCATTTGTAAAGGCTATGCCCACATTTTCATAGAAATCCCAAATAATGATGGTAGCAAGTTTACAAGTTGGACGAATAGGGTTCAGTCAGTTTATGGGGATCTATGAAAGAAAGTGGGGATTTTCAACTTCATGCAGCTATGTAGAAGATATCTTACATCGCTCGACATTCATCTGTTGATGGCTTCATTCCTATTATGGAATCGAAGGCTTCATGCTTTCGATTTCCCTTGTGAACCTGTAAGGCCAACTTTGTTCGAAATAACTGCTATTATAGGCCTTCAACCCATAGGAGAAAGATATGCCTTGGGTCTCATTGCAGACAAATGAAAATTGAAAGACATCTCTATTAATTTCAAATTCACTGGCCATAGATACTACATCTAAGAGCAACAAGGTGAAGTTGGTATGAAAGTTTCTGAATATGAACATATAGCCTTTCTAATGTATTGGCTATCCTCTTATGTTTATATTACTCAATCCTTTCAAGTGATACAAAATGTACTTATAACTTAGCTCAATCTATTCATTTTGGTCATGAACTCTATTTATGTAAGTTTCTTCTAGCTTCTCTATACAAGTCTATAGATGATGCTATCGAAATTTATGAGTCTTTAGAAGCTCTTCAAAAATTTGCTGGACCTCTTTGGATCATGAAATTATGGCTAAATGAAATTCTTCGAATTTGTGCTAAAATAGTTAGATGGGAAAATTTCTTTCATGTGAGCTATGATTTTAGAGATTTGCATCGCACCATAAGAGAAGCTGCTTTCGTTTTGAGAGAAAAAGATTCAAGAAACTGAGAAAAAGGAAATTTAATAAACAAAAAAGGACTTTCACTTTTTGATAAATTTTTGTCCTTCAAAGACTCCTCATTTTCCTCATTTTGTAGTATCAAAGTATTTAGATCGACCAAGATGGATTTGAAAATTAATTCCAATGGCTACCCAATATAGATTCCAAAATCTTAGACCAAAATTTTGACCCACTACTACATAACTTTTCCGTTATCAATTCCAATTTATGGTCATTATGATTTTATACATGTCCAACCCAATGCAATTACCATTTTAACTCGAGAGTGTCATGGTGAGGAATAGTATGTTCATATTTGTCATTAATACTTTGCATTTGAAACTGTTACACAATTTGATTTCCAATTCTTCTTGTCTATTAGCCTCGAAAAAATCTATTTCGACCAGAAGTGAAGATTAAGTTAGTGATCAAGAAGGTGGTGATCAAAGCACCAAGACTAAAATTTTGAGAAAAAGGAAATCCTCTTCTGAAATTGATTCAAAGAAGGTATCAATCATATAATCACCTTTTTAATAATAGAAAAATTCTTGACTTAACTATCCACTAACTCTTTGTTGTTTCACAGGTTGCTCTAATCAAAAGGGGTTAAAAATCAAAGAAAGAGGTTTTAGGAATGAACCCCCTCAAGACTGCTCCAGTGAACAAACAATAAGCCTAATTTTGAGCTTTATCTTTCCTTTTCCATTTTAATAACTAACTTATGGAATTTTGTAAGGTTACTAATGTTCCATCTCCAATGAAGGATTGAAAAGGAAAAGGAAAAGGAAAGGTGAAATATGATGGGCCTTCCAAACCAACTCCTATAGTGAAGGAAAAATTAATGGCATCTGTCATTGCCTCAAGGAGAGTAGAAGTAAGAATGTAGAAATTCCTTTGTATTAATTTTATTCATTATAATAACACATCTTCTTATAGTGATAGTGCTTTGGATCTACTCCTTGCACAAAGAACTTTGAAGCCCAAAAAGAAACCTAAGGTTATATAATTGAACATCTCTGGTCTCCCTTATCTTGCCAAATTTATTATAATTTGAATATGAGAATTCAAAACATGGTTAGGTCATTCCATTTAGAGTGTACCATACCAGATTTAGGAGTGCTTTGGTTAAAGGTTTTGTAACATTCGAACCATCAGATGCATCAAGTCGAGTCTCACAAGATAATCATTGGTTATCAAACTTGCAGAATTTAGATGTTAAAGAACTATCTTCCAACTTTGAAGAAACTAATTCGAACTCCAAAAGTTCTATAAGTATCGAATTCTTTGTTTATTTATTTTGCACAAAAAATATTCAAATACTAGCGTTATATATATCTTTTAAGGATGGTGAGAATAACAATCATACCCCTAAAGTAAGTTCAACCCTAGAAAAGATTGATCACATCAAACTAGGTAGAATAAGAGAAAAATTCTTGACTTTCTCCAATTGATGAGATCATATCATTATGCTAACAGACTAATTTATGGTCCTATAGATTTCAATTTTCAACCTGGGCCAAATTACTCCAAAGCCATTCCATTTTAAACCACTCAAACTGTTTCGAAAGAAAAACCTACCAAAAGATAGAGTGAATCTTTTCCTGACAAAGTTAAAGAGATCGAAGATTCTTTCGATAAGGCCATGAAGCTTCCTTGGGAAAAAACAAAAGACAAAGATCAAGTGGTTGATCAACCTGCTGCCCAAGTTGAAAAAATTGTTGTCGAGCAGCCTGAAATTATGCAAGTTGATCATCCTTATCCTAACATTAATGTGGCAGAGGTCAAACAAGAGAATGTGGTTTTCGAACATGTGCAATTATTCAAACCAATTATCATTATGCCCTCGACAGAAGATAATGAACCTCCCATTTCTTAAGTCGAAGAAGAAAAAGAAAGTTCTCAAAATGATAAATCAGCGGAACATTCTAAACAGGGAAACATGTTCGAATTAGATGATGATAATTATACAATTTTTCACCAATGGCAAAAGTCATGAAACCGAAATCGGAGCTGCCTTAGAAACCAATGCAAATCAACTTCACACTATGTCTAAATATCAAGAAGTTCGGGGTCGATTTTGCTCGACTTTCCTTTGAGTTGATCAATACCTCAAATTTATTCTTTCCCTTTCTAATGTCCAAAAACAAATAAGAGATTTTTGTGCTGATTTTGACAAGTATGAGAACATTATGCCTAAATATAACAAAGAAACTTTAGATTCTTCTAACTTGACCTTTATAAATAGACATGCATCTTATATTTCTAGTCAGTGAGGTAGGTCTTGAGACCTTGGAAGCAGATACAAAGAATGAGAGGTCGAGATTAGAAGAGAAAATTAGAGAGGCTTCTTCCATGAAGGCTTTTTACACCAAGTTGAAGGAATCAATTATTGTGCTGGACAAGGAAGAAAAAGATCTTGAGACCCAAATCTCTAAATTATAGACTCAAATGGTTGAGGTTCAAGAGAAGAAAAGAAAATAAGTGGACAAAAGAAATGCTTTGATTGAGAAGAGAAAGAAGTCAAAGACTACTAAAAGTTCTTTATCTTCCTCTCTGAAAGCCCAGCTCGACAAGAAAAGGACATCGGAGAAATACAAAGCCACCTCTATGAAAGATTTGAAGATTTATGAAAAGAAATTCAACAAACTTTAATTTTCCCTTTAATTTTATTTCTATTTTTTGTTATTTGTACTCTCTTTTCACTGTCTTTGAACAATTTTGTATTTTTATTGCATGGATATTTGAATTCTATAATGGTCGATTTATATGCCTTTAAATATTTTTCGTTTATTGACACAACTTGACTACCAGAATCCACTTCTCAAATAGCATACGCATTATTCAAAAAAAATGTTTTTGACTTGAAATGGGCCTCCCCAATTTGGTGACCATTTGCCTAATGTCTTCGATTTTTTATCCATGGGGAAAATAAATTTCAAAACTAAATTGCCTACATTAAATGTTTTGGATTTAACTTTCTTATTATAATACCAGGATACTCTCTCTTTTTATTGTATAATGTTCTCAAAAGCATCCAACATCTATTCATCCAACTCATTTAACTCATCGAACATTAAGTTTCAATAATCTTGAGTAGGCAATTCATTTTGTCTTTGAAGCCTAATCGATTGCAAATTAATATCTATCAGAAGAACATCTCCATGCCCATATACTAATTGAAAAGGAGTAGTATTTGTAGCCTTTTTTGGCAAATTTATGTAAGCCCATAAAATCTGATTTAATGTTTCATGTCACTTTCGAGGTTTTTTTTTATCAATATGTTTTTTGATAAATTTTATTAAAATTTTATTAATTGCTTCAACTTGTCCATTTGCTTGAGCCTAATATGGAGTCAAAGAAATCATTTTTATATTTTGAGATTCAACATATTGTGCTACCTTTTGACCTACAAACATCGTTCTTAAATCAATAGTTACAATCACAGGAATTCCAAATCAAAACACAATTTGTTCTTCTTTAAAATTAATAATACTATTTTGATCAACATCTCTAAAAGGAATTATCTCAACCTATTTAGTAGAATGATCGATGACTACCAAGATATATTTATGTTCTTTCGAGGAAGCAAGATGTATTTGTTCAATCAAATCAATAGCCCACCCTCAAAAGGGCCATGGTTTAACTATTAATGAAGTTTTCTTGCAGGAACTTTTTGATTAGGACATGCTTTTGACATTCTTCACAAGATTTGGCATAATTCACGCAATCTTTCACCACAGTATCCCAATAATATCATTTTCAATACAATACCCATTTCATTTTTTCTCCAACATGATGAGATCCAAAATGCCTTTATGAACTTCTGCCAAAGCAATAGATGTTTATTTACCCTAAACATCTTAACAAATTATGATCGATACTTTTCATGTATAATTGATTTCCCAATAGAACATAGCTTGTTGCTTGATACTTTACCTTTCGATCTATACTCAAATTGGGATTTTTCAAATAGCCAACCAAAGGCTTCCTCTAATCAAGATCATTCAAAATCAATTTGTAAAATTTCAAATTGTTTTGGTAATTGGTCTCTAATTTGAATCAATCTTTCGAATTGATCGCTTGATAATTTATAACCAGAAGCAATTTGTGCTAAGTCATTAGCTTCTTAATTTAAGGATCAAGAGATGTGTTTAAGTTCAAATTGGTCGAATTTATTGAGTAGAACAATAGTTTGAGTAAAATACTTAGTTAAATTAAAACTAACACACTATATTCTCGAGGTAATTGATTTATTACCAATTTAGAATCACCTCAAATCAAAATACTCCTTGCCTCTAATGCAATTAAAGTCTCTAAACCAATAGTTAATGCTTCATATTTTGCTTCATTATTTGAACATATAGATTTTATTTGAAATGTAAATTTCATTGGTAGATTTTCTAGTGAAATTATTACAACTCCTACTCCAAATTGTTCTACATGATTCGAACCATCAAAGTATAATTCTCAATATTTTATTTTGATAAAAATTACATTCTTGTACTTCTAGAAAAGTATGATCAACAAGAAAATCAGCTACGATTTGTCCGTTGATTGTTTTAATAGAACAAATGTCAATCAAAATTCAATTAGTGCTAAAGATCATTTACCTATTCTATTATGCATAATAGATTTTGACAACATCTATTTTATTATATTACTATGAGAAATTACTATTACATCAAAGGGCTTAATGTAATACTTTAGCTTAATACAAGAAAATACAATCAAAAACACAATTCCTCAATCGAACTCTATCTAGTTTTGGTGTCATTCAAAATTCTACACAAATAAGAAGAAAGACTCTCAATTCCATTAACATCATATCGTCTTGAGTCAAAACACTTGCAATTTTGATGCTGAAATATAAATCCTCAACACTTTGCCTTTGATTGGTGGAGTCATGACAGGTGGATTAGCCAACAATTGCTTAATCTCTATGACTTCTTTCTGATGAATATGGTCCCATTTGAAATCACTTTCATTTTTTAGTCTAAGCAAGGGTGAAAAAACATTAGTTTTACCAGATAAATTTGAAATAAACTTTTAAAGGAAAATTCACCATACACCTAATAGAGATTGCATTTCTTTCTTATTTTGAGGAGATGTTTCCAATACAACCTTATCTTTTTTTTTTGTCAATTTCAATCATTTTCTTGTGAATAACAAAGCCTAAAAATTCTCCTATAGAAACTCTAAAAGCTCATTTTAGAGGATTCATTTTCAAACCATGTTTCCTCATTCTTTCGAATGAGACCTTTAAATGTTTGATATGATCAAGTTTTGATTATGATTTAACAACAACATCATTAATATACTTGCATAAAATCCCTTATTAAATCATGAAAAATTAAGTACATAGCTTTCTGATAAGTTGCACCTGCATTTTTTCAAACCAAAAGGCATTACCACCCATTTATACGTTCCCAATGCCCTCAGGCATCTAAAAGCAGTTTCTGAAACATCTTGTTCGGCTATATAAATCTGATTATACCTCGAATATCATCTAATAAACTTAACATTTTGTATTGTGCTGTTGAATAAATCAACATATCAGCCACTGGAATTGGGTACTCATCCTTAGGAGTTGCGTCATTTAAATCTCAAAAATCAATACAAACATGCATTTTACCATTTTTATTTATAAAAGGTACTATGTTCAAAACCTAGTATACAAACCTGGCAGTACGAATAAAATTTGCATTCAGAAGCCTATCAATTTCCACTTTAATCTTCTAAAATACATCAAAAGCAAACCTTAGTTTTCTTTCCTTCTCGAATTGGAAGTCTATGTTAGACCAAATCTCTACTAAATGTTGACATCTAGTCATATTCCTATGCAAAAAATTTATTGAACTCATAGATTTATAATCTTCCCCCACAACATGTTGTCCAAAAGTATACTTACATAAGTCAATCTTCGATTAGCGTCATCTCCCAATTTTATTTCTTCCAATAGGTTTTCTGCTTTCATTTTTCTATTGATTTGAGATGGTGGCTTCTCGAAACCTATCAAAGAATCGTCATATATTCAATCTAGTTTTGAAGTTTCAAATTGGGGTTCGAGAATTTTTTGTTGTTCGATATGACTAATTTTAGTATTAGCTTTTGTTTAATCAACTTCAGTATTGATCATCTCTCATTTTCAATTGACATCACTATCAATCACTTCGTTAGTGATTTGATTAACTTCAATATTAGTCTTTGTTCGATCAACTTTAGTATCGATCATTTCTTCTTTTCAATTGACCTCAATATCAATCGCTTCATTAGTTATTTGACTAACTTCAGTATTAGTCTCCTTTTAGTCGACTTCAATATCAACCTCAATTTTCATATCGACATCAATATCAATATCTTCATCCACGGCCAATGAGTTTGATTCCATTTTATTTTCGGTAACATAAAGTTGAAATTCGAGCTAAAAAGCTCAAACATACCTTTTTGTCATTCGTTAAGACGAGTGCAAGAACGCTTCCCCTTCGGCCAAAGTTTTCAAATGGAAATCAGTCTCAGGATTCCATCAAAAGAACTGTGGATTTTCATCCTTTTGATTAACATGATAAGCATCTTCAATCTCAAGTGGTGTCGCTAGAGCCATTGTCCTTTGATGCCTCTAAGCGACTGAAATGTAGTACTAATCATAAAAAAATTATTATCATTTACCACTTCAAGACTACCTTTTTTTTTCCAAAAGAATAGTTTCTGAGGAACAGTAGATGGCACTGCCCCCATTTCATGAATCCATTTTCAACCCAAAATCATGTTAAAACTAGCTTGTGAGGAAACCATAATAAAAATAGTTGGCCTTCTCTTATTGCTAACCATTAATTCTAATGCTATCATATTTTTTGACCTTTATGATTTTCCACTATAGTCAGAAACTACTATGTTATGAGGAATGAGATCTTCTACTGTCTCCCCAAAACTTTTCAACATGGTGATTGGCAAAATATTAATAGTAGCACCACTATCATTAAAGATCTTGTTTACTTTGACCCCTTCCACCCTAGCTATTATGAGCAAAGGTTTTAGATGAAATCTCATTTCACTAGTGGGAGGATCAAAGATGGAAGCATTTTTTTGAGGAATAAGTAAAGAAACTTGGGTGAACCAAAATATTTTAGGTTCAACATCCCCATCATAATAGTCTTATCTTGCAAAAATTCTCCATACAAGCATGATATTGATCAACATATTCTTAAGGTAAAATAGAGACCATACCGCATATGTCTACAATTGAATCTAGAAAGCCTAATTTCAAATAATCAGTAATCATATTCTCTTCAATAAACGGTATCAAATGAATATGATTTTGGCCCATCTTCACCAACTGATTTGGTTTATGTCCGATAAAGTTATTTCCTTCTTCAATAGCTGATTTGTGAATCCTTTTATGATGTCTCCAATGTGTTTTCAACATGAAATTGTTTTTCCAAGGATTGTCATAAATTGGCTTCGAAAAACCTGGAGGTGGGGGTATTTGAAAAGGCTTCAACATGAAACAGCCTCCTTGTCTCGAACTACCGCATTCATACCCCCAAAATACCTACCCCTATTTCCACCTTAACCTCCCCCTTGGTTGAACCATCTGTTTGGAGGCACTCAAGCCTAAGGTACAAAGTTTGATCTCCCTTCATAGAAGTTTACATGTTTCTGAACTTGGTTAACATACATATTAATATGTTGTTTCCCTTTATCAATTTCCTTTCTATTAGCATCTTCACAAGTCCTTCTTGCATGTTCAGATTTCTCCAAAGACTTGGTTGTTGCTTTGTCAAACACAACAATGCACTTTCGGCATAACATGACTTCTTTTTCTGTCCAATCAGGAATTTGGCCGAAGTATCTATAGCCTTGGGATAAACATCATTGTTTTCACTTTCAAATTCCTCTAACAACGTATCAAGGCTATCATTGTAATTAGAAGACTTTTTTCATTGATCTCAAGCACAACATCCACCATCAGAATCGATATGGGTTGAACATTATCCCCTAGAACAACATTGACAATGAGGATCTGGACAAGTCAACAAAATTGGCTTAGACTACGAAAGGGTCAATATCAACCTTCATTGGTTTTTCTTCAAATTTAGGTTCTCCCTCATAAATAGCCTTTTGAATGAGATCATTGAAACAAATACAATTTTTAGTCCAATGTCCAAAAACGTTATGATACTTACAATATTTTTTTACCTTTTCTTTATTCGATCAAAAACAGCTTGTGCCCTTCTAACAAAACAATTTGTTTGTCTTTAAGTAAAATATCAAATATTTTAATTGCTTTCAAAACATCAAAATTATACTTAGCATTCGAAAACTTGTTTTGATTCTCTTCGGGTTTAACATTTGACAAATATAAGTTGGATCAGGTTTTAGTTCTACGATATTAACTTCTCCCACATATTCGATATCGAAATCTTGATTAGATTTTGAATCATTTGTAAAATTGTCAATTGTGACTTCTGACGAATTTGTCAAACTTACGATCGCACTTTCTCAAATTTAATATGTTCGACTTGCCTTACCTTATCTTCCAATTGTGACATGTCTCTTAATTGTTCATTTACTAATTTCTTTCAAATCGAAAAATCGAGACCTGCTACTTCCATTCTAACTAATCTGTGTTGGGGATTTGTGTACAACATCTAGTCTTCATTTGTCGAAATCGATTCAAATAATCATCAACTAATTATGTGGGGAACCTATATATGTTAACTAAATCTATCAAACTCACCTAAGTTTCACTCCTAAAAATTTGTTCGTGAAAAGTTGTTTCAAGTTGAGCCCAATTTAATATCAAATTTTGTGGGAGAGTTGTCAACCATGTAAAAGCATTTTTTGTTAAAGAACTTGAAAAATATTTCATTCAAAGGTATTCATTGATTGCTATATCCCTGTACTTGATTTGATAACGAGCCACATGCTCGACAATTGATTTCTCTACTTCCCTGGAAAATTTAGAGAACTTAGGTATTTTGTATCCCCTTGGTAATTTTGTTTGTAAAACATAATCATTAATTGGGCATACAAAATAAGGATGGTTATAAAAACCTACTTCAAAATCGTGTTGATTTAAAACTTGTTTGATCATATTATTAATTTGCTGAGGATCTTCAAAGTTTAGAAGATATTGTGCATTTTGAAGAGGGTTCTGACTGAGACCGCCATTATTATTTTAGGAAATTTGGTTAAACAACAAAATCTAATTTTGTCCAAGATTTTGGTTTTGATTATTTCATTGATTGTTTTCTAACATTTGTAACAAATTATTAGTGTTCTTATTTCAATTGACAACTAATGGATTCAAAGTCTGATTTAAATTCCCTCCTATGTTAGTCTCACCGTTATTTTCAATTTGTAACCTAGGTTGATTCATCATTACTTTCATAATTCTGTTCAGAACCCCAGGTAACTATTGATAGGATTCATTTGTATTCTGAATCACGGGATTGAAAGAGTCACGACTTGTTTAGTTAACATATTAACCATTTCACTATTGTAATACCTTGAATTTTAATCACGTGTTTAAGCTTAGATTAAGCATGAATCTAAGTTTATGGGTTAAGGGAATGTGATCATGCTTAAGAGTCCTTTGGAAGAGGCTTAAAATGCAAGTTTTGGGTTTTCTGGCATATGGCGCGACCCACTTGGGATGTCACGTGAGTCGCGTGATATGGCCGAGAGGGTGGCGCGAGTCGCGTGGCAGTCCACGCGAGCCATGTGGAAAGTGGCCAGGAACCTTGTTTTTCTTCTGGGGCTCCACGCGAGTCACGTGGGATTCCACGCAAGTCGCGTGGAAGGCCAGAAAGATTGGCGCGAGTCGCGTGGAATAGTGGCGCGAGGTGCGTGGGATCGACGGTTTGCTTTTATAAAAGGTCACTTAGGGCTGAAGAGGAAAGAGAAAAAGCAGAGAGAA
>PYAF01001414.1:58876-88087 GCA_007407185.1 Glycine tomentella | reverse complement strand
TTAATTTAGTAAAATATCTAGACTATTTATTTAGTACTTCATTCATTTCATAATTAAGAGAAAAATTTCTAGATTATGTCTTTCCTTTCTTTGTGTCCCTATGGAACTTAGATTGATTTATTTTTAATCTTTTATGAGTGATCTTTCAAAATTCTTAAAAATTCTATCTCAGGGTTTTTCTTTACTAAAAATATCAATAGTTCTTTGTTTAAGACCATTCTACGTTGGTATCAGGTTTCTAGGACATTACTAAGTCTATCTGACCTAACAAGAGCTATAAGGGTATGTTAGTCATTTGGACAATTGTTCAGGGCATTTTGGTCTTTTACCCTAGGGACCTAAATGTCATTTGTGAAATTATCCAAGGACATTTTGGTCATTTTCAAAAATATCCAAGGACATTTATGTCATTTATCTAGAAATGTGTATTTATAAGAAAATACACAGACATGGAAAAATATGGGGTGTTACAATCATCATCATTCACTCACACCAGCTTCTGAGTTCTATGTGATGAGATTGAGCATACATACATGCTTGATGTTTCATATGCTTGTGTTATTTCTAGTAAGTTTCAATGTCAATGCACTGGACGCACACTATTAATGTCTAGTTTGAAATAGATATATAGTGCTTGCTTGTGCCTGTTTCTTTTAATTTTTTTCTTTGCTTTAATTGAAGTTGTGCTAGTCAAGGCAGAGGTTATAAAAAAGTGTATTGGTACACAACTGGGCCTATTGAAACAGTGTATTCCTATTAGACATAAAAAATAAAGGTTATGTTTTCTCCTGGAAAAAAAAAGAAGCTTATTTATATTTTTCTTTTAATATTGACTATTCAAATATGATTTAATATTTTATATTTATAATTCTCATGTTTCATAATAAAGAGAGTTTTCATTTAATATGTTCATTCTCTATGTACTATTTATTTTTTAAAATTAAGGAGAAACTAGATAAAGATGTATTTACAGAAAACTTTTAAAAATTAAGAAATTAACTTAGTGTTCATAAGAGTACAAAAGGAAAAATAGCTTTCTGAAAAACTAATTGAAATAATTTTTAAAAACAAGTTTGTGCAGTATTTTAGCTTCCTTTTTTATATTTCACTATGATTTGTGAACTAATAAATGTGAAAAATAATAGGGGAGTTTTAGTTTCAAATGGTCTTTTAAGTTAAAATAGTTAGTTAAATATTTTTATTTTTTCCTTAAAATTTCTTACTATCCAATAACTTTTACTTTGTATTAAAAAAATCTTAATTCAAACTTTAATTTTAAAGTAAAATCTGAATAACATAAGGGTGTAGGTAACCAACTTGGACAGAAAAAAAATAAAAAAAGAAAAAAACCAACCTCATTGAAAGAACATACTTAAATAAAAATAAGACAAAACTTACATGCATGTCTTCAAGTTATTGTAACTTATACAAGTCTGTTGTAGTATGCAAAACTTGGTATTCAAGTTATTGTAATTCCATAATAAGCCCACATATAAGTTCCATGTCCAAATAACCTAATAAGGAGCAAAGCACGAATTAGAAAATGAAAGAAAAGCATATATATTTCAAATCACTATGAAAATTTTCAGGTTAAAACAGAATTGAGAAAAATCAACTATCATCAAGACATTACCTTTGTAACATTAGCAGCTCGCACCTCAACAGATCGGCTCCCTTGAACAATGTCAACAGATGCATTAGAAATTGGATCTGTCCAGAGATGCTGCAGCATGTCCCTTGCTTGCAGTCTTCCAAACTCAACATCTATATCATGGTGACAGGATCAGTAACTAGAAAGACAGCTGGCAAAACAAAAAATAGTCTCCCTAAACACAAATCAAGCACCTGCATGTCTGTAACTCCATACAAGTGAAGCTTCCCTTTCTTCAAAATATGATCGAGGTGTTCTGTCCGTGAAGTAATCAAAAACTTGCTGCAAGCATAGGATCATCAATGTAAGTCAATATCGTGAAGGAGAAAGGCAATAAAAACATCAAATAAGCACCTTCACACTGTCAACCCATTCCATATTCAGTTGCTCTGGCATTTTTGTCATCCATTATCCCTTTGAAGGGTTTAAAAACATCCACTTACTAAGCTGAGTATACCTTAAATTTTTTTTCATGTAGCAAGAAATAACGAAGCACATCAAAGAGTATTAGAGAAATAAACATCCATGGCAATATAGGAAAAAGGTAATTAAATGCTAGGAACACAAAAATTGAAGCATGGAAGACTTGACAAAATTCATAAATCATAGCTAAAGCTATACCCTGTTCTTCGCAGCTAAATAAGTGTAGGTCCTGTAGGATGATAGAGATTAGGACTTGAAAAAGGTCCTAAAAGATGGGTGCATAGTGTCTTACACTCATGATTAAGCATTGAAAGCAGTAATTCAAAACTTGAACAGCTTTAGGAAAATCACATCCATTAATTGCTCAGGACTAAATTTAATATCCCTATTACAAAGTCATGATTACAATTCACAGTAACTCATAATGATCATAACAAGAAAGATGGAGATTAGGGTGACCATGAAAAAAGTCCACATTCCAAATATTAAAAAAGTCCACATTCCTAATCATGATTAAGCATTGAAAGCAGTAATTCAAAACTTGAACAGCTTTAGGAAAATCACATCCATTAATTGCTCATGACTAGATTTAATATCCCTATTACAAAGTCATGATTACAATTGACAGCAACTCATAATGATCTAACAAAAGACTTATTTTCGATTGTATATTTTTCTCCATGTTTATTACTACATTTATAATATTTTACTCTATTTCCAACTATTTTTTTTTTCAGATAAAATGATATTTTTAGCACATGAATTTCAAACTATTATCAAGCATTAATATTGCTGGAAACGAAACTTAACTTGTTTGACATTTTTTCCACCTACACTGACTCCAGCTTCCACAATGAATGGGTGACCTTCAAAAACTTGAGCACTGTGCAGCAATGGTAGAAGAAATTAACTTTAATTCATTATGAATTATCAGAAAAGTCAAGCACTTAACCAACATTAAGAAATCTCTCCCCAAATTTTCTAAGAATCTCCAGATAAAAATAAAAGCATTGAACTCATAAGGAAATTGGCCATGAATGGGATTGGGGAAAAATACTAAGCTGAGAATGGTGTCAATTTACACATGCATAAGTTTTTTCATCAAAAGTGGAAATAGGCAGAAATCTGAAAAAGTGCCTGCAAGTGCTCGAGTGCTTTCGAATCTTGTTCTAGGAAGTTCCAATAATCATGCTTCGGAAAAACCCCAAAATTAGATAATGGGAATCGTTCCAAAATTAGCAAACATGTGAAGTGGAAATTTGAACGGTAATGATAGTGGGAATAAGATACTTTATATTTATGACGAGGATCTAAATCAGGCTCTTCAAGTTGCTCTTTAATCTCTAGAATCTTCTTTTGTTTGTCGTCGAACAAGCCACCGTAAGAATCTAAATCCTTGTCGCCGTCTTTGCTGTTGTCATTTTCTAGAGACTACGGCATTGGTGCGGTTGCCGTTCGGGGTTGGGGCCATGGCTACGTCGATGCATGTCCATCACAGCAGAGGAATTTTAGGGTTTTAGTTTAGGGCTCTCTCTAATCTCACTGCTGTGAGTGTGAGTGAGTGATACACAACTCTTTTAATTTGCTGGACCGAAAATGAAAACACGACGGGTTTAAAAAAAAACCATATTTGAACATAACTTTCTAAGACGGGTTTCACAAAATCGTCGTTGTTGAAGTCATGAATATTACAAAATTGCTACCATGTTCAAATTTAAGACGATTGTTGGATAACCATTGTTGTTTCGGTGTCGTAAAAAATGCTTTTTGTAGTAGTGACACGTCAACAAGAGAGCTATTATTCACACTACCGGATTTGCTATTAGCACTACCCACGTGTGCTTTAAATATTATTTTTTTCTTCTAAAACTACCCTTTTGATCTCATCAAAATATACAACGAAATCATGTTTCTTTTGTGCGCAAGATGGACTGAAAAATATATACGATGAACACAAGATTTCATTATGTATTTTGTAAATGGAATCATATTTCTATTTGTACTATTTTTGCGCTCCCTTTTACACAATGGAAACATGTTTCTATTATTTATTTTTATGATTTTTTAATTAATTATAAATGCAAGCTACATTTTTAAGTAATCAAATTCGATCATTTTGACATTATTTATTACTTTTAATAGTAATCAATATCATTTTTAATATTGAAGTAATTAGATAGAAGTTACCATTTATAGAGATGTAACTGAATTAATTATTATATGAATTACCTTTAGTAATCAAATCAATTTATGATTACAATTTAAAATGATAACTTATATGTCATCATTGATTTAAATTTAAATAAAAAAGTAATTTATATCACAATTAATTTGATTGTTCTTAAGAAAAGGTAACCTTGTCATTATTAATATAATTTATATCATAATTAATTCAAGTAAATTATATCTAAATTAATTACATTTTTTTTACAAAACTTAATGAAACAAAAATGTTTTTGTTGAGTAAAAAGGGATGAAAAAAATTATCCAATAGAAACATGATTCTATTGATAAAAAATACAACAAAATCATGTTTTGCGTTGTGTATTTTTTATTTTATTGCACTCCCTCTTATTCAACAAAAATATGAATTAGTTGTGAATTTTGTCAATGAAATCATGTTTTCATAAAATGACATTTTTTAAAGAAAAAAAATTAAAGCACATGTGGTTAGTGCTAATGGCAAATCCGATAGTGCCCCTCATCAACAATTTCACACAACAAAACTCATGAGATGCTTGGAAGGCAAAATCTTTATCATTTACTGGATGAGTTACTCTAACCAAGTCAGTCTTACAAGCTTTGCCATCGTATGTGATGCAAACTACGCTTCTCCCTAAATCTATATGTGATGAGGTTGATAAAGTTTGTAGAAACATCATTTGAGGAGCTAGTAGTAATGAGAGGAAAATGCATTTGGTCCCGTGGGATAAGGTCTGTAATCCCAAAGACGTTGGCAGGCTGGGATTGAGGAAGATGAGAGAGGTTAATAAAGCCTTTATGATAAGGGCTAACTAGAGAATGTCTTACCAAGATCCTCCAATTTGGGCCTCGGTGATCAAAAGCAGCGGCCAGGAATTAATTTTTGTCATGGAATATGTTCTATGTGGGACTGCTTTTGTCAGAATATTATATGGAAACTAGGCAATGGTAGCTCTATAAATTTCTGGATGGATAATTGGGTCCCGGGTTGTGGTAGGTTAATTGATGTTTATGCAAATCATCCTCTAGATCATGAGTTATTGAAGAATGTGGCAGAGTATGTTGATACAAATGGGAACTTGTTGCTGGATAATTTCAAAGATTATGTTCCCTATAATGTGGTGAAAGATGCGGTTGCCATGATTTTCCCTCAAACGCATGAGAATAGGGATGTGTTAGCTTGGAGTTTGTCTAGTGATGAGTCAGTCTCCATGAAATCTGCTTATGATGCGGTGCATAATACAGTGGTGTGCCCTAACCAAATGCTATTCGAAGTCATCAATAAATGGAAAGGTCTAGAGAAGGTTAAAGGGTTTCTTTGGAAGCTGGGTCATGAATGTTTTCTCACAAATTCAATGAGGATGGGATGGTGATGAGCCACTCGAACTTCTGTCCGTTTGGTGATGATCAAGAGGAGTCACTTTTTTTTATCCTTTCTGGGATTGTCAAAATTCCTTGCTGGTTTCTTTATTTGTATAGATGGAAGAGGGGAATTCTATACAAATGATAGCTGTAAGGATGGGTGGCTATCCAATACTTCAAATGATATGTTAGTTCATGGTGTTCGTTGGGGTCTTCTTTTTGGCGATTCTGAATATGTTGTGGAGAAGAAATAATATGATTTTTCAAGGGGAGAGCTGGACTAGCCAAGAAGTGATTGATAAAACTAGTAATATGGCATGAAGTTATGATGCTAGTTCAATGCTTTACAGCCCGCTCACCAATTACAGGCACTTGAATCTGAATTGTGTGAAATTTTAAATGGGTTTTAATTTCCTAATGAAGGGGAAGTGGCCCTTAATTGTGATGGGGTTGTCACTGAAGGAGGTAACAAATCAGCTTGCTGGAGGGGCAATTCAGATCATATGGGGTCCATTGTCTGTGGTTTTTTGGCCAATTTTGGGGGTTGCTCAGTTTTGGTTGGAGAACTCAGTCATCTTCATTGAATTGAAGCTGGTGTGGGAGAGAGGTTTTAGACACATTCGAGTTGATTTAGACTCAACACTGGTGGTGAAGCTGCTTTCCCAAGGTGTAGCTCGTTGCACCCTTGCTGCAATATAACCCGAGCTATCCATGCAAATGCAGTCTATATCACATGGAATCATATAATGGGAGAAGCCAATCAGGTGGCTGAAAGTTTTGCTAAATATGCTTTAAGGGAAAATGTTTCCTTTCATGTTTTTCCTTTCCTCCAAGATATGTTGTTCCTGAGTTAACAGTTGATGTAGCTCAGGTTGTGTTTCCTTGAGGCTATTAGCCTCCATTTTGAATAATTTTCACTCACTTAAGACTTTGTTAGGGAGAGGGATCTTAGAGGGGAAGGGAGGGAAGGGAAAGGTTTAAGTAGAGAGATCTCCTTGTTTGGGAATTTTAATTTTTGAGGGAAAGAATTTGAGGATTTTTAAAACTCCTCTGAAATCCTCCAAAGCCTAAAAATTGTTGTTCCCCCTATTTGAGGATTTTTAGAAGGAAAAGTAATAAAATTACTATCCTACCCCAGTCAGTGTTAATAAAATTACTATCTTACCCCAGCCAATATTAATAAAACACCAAAATACAAAGCACTGAATCACAATTCAAGGACAAAATATCTTATTAACTCTCAATTTTCCTCTCTTAATATATTTTTAACTCTCAAATAAGGAGGAAGAAACTTCTTTCATCTTCCTCCCTTTCCTTCTCTTCCCTTCCCCTTGAATCTCTTTCATTTCCTTCCCCTCTTAACTCCCAAACAAAGCTTAAAAGAACCTTAACCTTAATAAGTGTGGAACAATACAAGCTACAATGACCTCTATAATTTGACACCTCATGTGAACATGAGCTACTAATTTAAGGATAATTAAATGTTTTAGACTAGGCTCACTTGATGTGCAACTTATGATCGAGAGACTATAATGAAGATCAACAAAAAATTCTAATTTTTACTTGATGCTTCTATAGGAACATGTTGGATATGAACAAGTTGTTTCTCAATGGTTTCTAATCACCTAACAAATTTCCAACAAGTTTTGAAAGATTTAAACAAGGTAAAAGCATTGCAACTACATTTCTTGCCAAATGACAAGTTGGCTAGACCTATACATGTCTCAGAATTGACATGGGCGGTATACATTCACTCTAAGTTTTACCTCTAGCAAGCCCATGTCAAGAAATTTTGAGCTCTTAGGCAAATTTTATAGTTGAACCATAATCTAATTTAATTCATCGATTTTCATTTTATTTTTCTAAATTTATTTAACCAAAAATAATAATTGAAGTTTTATAATCAAGCAATTTCAACATCTCATCATTCTTTGATAATTCATTCAATCACTATCAGGTAACATAGTTGATAATTAAATGTAAAAGATTCAACAAAAAAATTGAATCTAAAAGCTTCTAGTTTTGAAAATATTATTTTGACAATGAAAATAATTGCAAATAATATTTTATAACAATACATGCATTTAAAAAGGATTGATTTTCTAACATAGTTTAAATTCTTTATGTTTGTATTTCTTTCGGTACCTTCAATTTAGAAAGAAAAAAAAGACACAAAATAACTATAATATGTTCACAAAAACTTAAACATGTTTCACGATTAATACAATTTTTTTCAATTCATTTTATCTTATAATTTTCAACAATTGGGATTCAACAAATTAAAATGCCAAAAGTGGTTTCATAATTTATTCAAATAAGGTAAGAATAAAAGTAAATAAATTTATTTAATATTTATACAAAATAATAAAAACAAAAAAATAGTTTTTTTTTCTATAAAAACCAAAAGAATTTGATTTTTTATGGATAATTTTTTTAGTACCGAAAATATTTTTTTTCTGGGAATATAACATGAAAATGTTATTCTCGGATATTACTAAAAAAAATGTGTTTAATTACTATTGAAATTGGTTGGAATTATTTTTTTATTCTAGAAAATAATAAAATCATGTGTTTGGTTGAGTTATTTTTTTATCATAATATATATTATAACTAGATCAATGGGCCCGCTCTGCATGGGCTGGAAAAAAAAAGTCACCGATGTTTAACAAATGCAAAAGAATCCAATAAAAAAATGAAAAAAAAAAAAAGAGGTTAGAATACAGCATATTGGAAAAAAAAAGTCACCAATACAAAAGAATTCAATAAAAAATACAAAAAAAAAAAAGTTAGAATGTAGCATATGTTGACATGTGTAATTATATTTGGGCCGGATAGTTTTATATATATTATTGATTACTAAAATATCTTTATTGTAAAAACTCCCTTTACACTCCTTGTTCATCCTTATGTATTTTATGATTATGATAGTTGAAAAAGGAACAAAAATTGTCTATTAAAAAAGGAGCATTGGAGGGAAAGGTAAAATTATTGTAAAATATTGGAATGAAATTGATAGTAAATCAAATTGTGGGAACATTAATTAATTGGATAAGAATGAAAATTGCAAGTTCTAAAAAAAATAAACATGTATCATGAAGAAACAATGAATGAATAGTGAGGTAGTGATTAGTAAAAGGATATGTGAAATTTTAATCATGAAGAAGTATACTTATTCCATGAGAAGAATTCTTCCCCACTTCTTTGTTTGGAACTAAATATTGATAGAGCTTAAGATTATATCTAATAACAAATATAAGATAATTTTTTCTAATTTGGTATTTCCAATAATAACTAAATAATTCATGAAATAAACGGGACCCATGAAGAATTAATCTTCAACATTCATCAAAACATTTTTGTTTACAAATAAGCTATACAAATAACAAAATTATCACCTAATAATTCAAATTCAAATTATTGTTTAAGAAGAAACAAACAATAAAGCTTGAATGGGCCCACGGCGGCTGCCTTCTGCTGAAATTCGCTTCCAACACTATAACTTCCGCCATAATCTTCCAACAAAGTACTCGTTCAATTCTACCACTGTATTTGTCTGAAATTCCAACTCCTTGAAGGTTCATCATGACTGAACACCTTCTTTAAGAAGAGCAACAATAATTTAGACACCCAAATTTTTTCAAATATTTAATCAATATCTATCATTTTTTTCATTTCTCTTATCACATCATATTATCTCTCTCATTGGTGGATTGATTTGATAAAGTCAAAAAATAATTAAATGAAAGAAAATTAAGAAAAATATTTAAATTAAAATAATATGATAAAGATGGAAGACACATATATTTTTTTTAAGAAAATATTCTTTTCTCATATTTCTCCACAACCAAATACATCCCAGCGTTAGGTGTTGCTAGTATTTAGGTGTCCAAAACTTCAAATATTATTTCTACATTTTAAAAAAATACCAACCCTACCATCACCAGTAAATAAAGGCTTTTAACTTGGTCTATATGACCAAAGGCACTTTGCTACATTTGCTCAATCATTCAATAATTGCACATGGGAACCAACTTTGCAACGGAAACGGAAAATAACGTCTTAGAAACGTCATCATATTATAATAGAGAATGGAAAATGTTGTATTCTCACTAAAGAATAATTTTGACAATAAATAGGATACTACCAAATACCACATAACTTACATCCTTAACGAACCAACACAAAAAAAATACCCATCTCTGATTTTCTCTCAATATTATTCCCATATCCTTCTAAGACAAAAACAAGAACACAACTTGGACATTCGTTTATTTCACTCTATGCTAACTTCTGAAGACAAAAAATGTTCTTACCAGTCATTAGTAGCAAGAATTTGTCAGCACTAACTAGTAATTATAAAAAAATAAAAATAAATCAAATCAATCAAAAGGAGCTCCAAAATCCTTGCCTAGCTATTATCATTTCCATGCATCGTTTTCCCTTACTATAAATTTTTCAAACTTCATCCATAGCGTTATAACTCAAGTCCCTACTAGTACTTGAACGCAATTTAAAACCATACTTATACCTAGTTTCAAACTTCATTCGCAGTCATAATTTGAGAATAGGCGTCGCAGATTAGTCCAGATCATAAACACTGTGTTCTTAAACCATGTAATAAAATTTCTCCATTCTAAATTCACCTTCTCTCACACCAATATATGCAACTCAACCCCACCAACACCTCCACAATGGCCGCCTCCGCCTTCTCCAAGTCGGAGTAATGCAGCGTCTGCAGGAGCAGCGCTGTCGTCTTCGCCTCAAACCTCCCCGTCTCCATGCTCCTCTCCACCTGCCACCGGATCGTGTCGTGCGCCACCGGCGACAGCCACTCCAACATCTCCTCCACCGCGTCCCGCCACCCCTCCGCCAGCGCCTCCCCCTCCTCCTCTCTCCTCCACCGCCCCCTCAGCTTCGCCGCTACCTTTCGCCTCACACTCTCCGGCAACATCTCGTACAACCCCTCCCGCGCGTCCTGCCCCACCGTTGCCGGAGCGTGCAACCACTGCTCTGCCGACAAAACCACCTCCGCATACCTCACCGCCAGCCCCGCTCCTCCCACCGTCGACGGCGGAGCCAGCCTCAAAACCCTATTATTAACACTACTCTTTGGCCTATCAAGTTCACCGTCACGGTTCAAGAACCGTATCACACTGGTTTTGTTGTTATTACTAGCCTTCGGAATAGGACCTGATCTTGTGACACGCTTCTGAAGTGATTCTTCATAAAGACAATAATTTTTCTTGTACAACTCGCGGTGTTCCAAGAGGCAACAACAATTGTTGTTGTTGTCAACATCATTGATGTCATAGCAGTTGCAATTAGAAATGTAGCCTCCAAAAACAGAACATATTCTTGCGTAGATAATGCAAACAACCTTAGCCATGATTCCAACGGTTTTGTCCAATGTTTGGCTCCATAGCGAAACTTCCTTGTACTGCTGCACTTGGTTTCTATGATACGCTATCTGCTCGTTCAAGTATTCCATGTTTTGTTTTGGGTTGTTGTTGTAATTAGTGGCTCCCACTGTCTTCAATCTTTGTCTCTTCTTATCAGAAGCCTCGAGTTCCGCCATGCACTCCATGGCATAATAGAGACTTCTGGTAGAAGAAACAAACTTCTCCATTTTGGAGATGATCTTTGGGGTGTTTCTAGCACCGTAACTCAGCTTGCGTAGGTCGATGAGGCCGAGCTTGAGGTCGGCGTAGACGAGGTCGAAGCGGCTGAGGCTGGGGTCGGAGCATTTCCGACCGAGCTGTGAGACGGTGTCTGCGGCCGTGTCAAGCTCCTCAAGGCGCTCTGCGGCGGCAAGGTTGAGAAGGAAGCATTCATGTTGAGAATTCAAGTATGTTACCCCTTTGGATTTGATCACCTCTTTGCGAAGCTTAGTGATTTCTTTGTCGGAGAGGGAGTGGTAGAGAGAGATTAGGTGGCACATGGTTTTTCCGGCATCAAAGGCGAGGATGCCGAGGGCGTTAGTCCCTGGCACCGCCTTGTGACGCCATGCCATGGTGGCAACTACCATGACCACAAGCTCTCTTTACTTGCCGAAGTTGCTTTGTTTTATTTGTTTCTGTTTCCCACTCTACCTCACTACCATTCACTATTTTTTTTATGTGTATGTCTTTATATGACTATTGACTAATTGGGAATGGACTTCGGAGTTTTCAAGATTGAGAACTTTGGAAGAAAAGGGTTAATTTATATAGGGTGTGGTGGAAGCATGTTGCGAAGGATCTAATAATGTTTTGAATATTCCATGGACGCGTTTGGACAGTGGGGACTACGGATTCATTAAGATAATTAATAAACTTATTAACTAATCAAAGACGTTTTTTGATATGATTGATCCTTTTGATCGTGCTTACTACCGCCAAATGCGATATTATGATATTACAGTTTGTTCTTTGTCCCGAAGTCAGTTTTTCCGTCACACGACACACATATTCTCTCTGTTTTTTTTTTCCTTTTTCTTTTTTCTCTTTTGTTTAATAGAATGGGGTAAGGGAGGTGGAAATTGAAAAACAGTATTATTTTTTTATTTGTTAATATGGTGCAATCATAAGATTATGTACACATTACAGATAGTCAAGTGTATACGCGTTAAGTGATTTATGTATATGATAGAGTTATAGTCACGTAACATAAGAGACCAAGTTGGTCGTAGATATACTTGAACCAAGTTTATCGTGATTTAATTACTTTCTCATTATTATTGAAAACACCTTAATGGAACTACACAATAATAATAATTCAGTGAATACACAAAGTATCAAGTGATTTATATATATATATATATATATATATATATATATATGTATATATCTGTGTGTGTGTCATAATCCTCGTACATAGTTTTTAACTGAAATTTGCCACTAGCTAGCTATTAATATATGCAACTTCAGAAATTGTTTCCTAGGAATCTGATACTTAAAGAGCCTTGTAGGATTGTTAATATGCTTTTTGTGTAACTATATCCATGCAAAAACTTTATCAAAATGAATTTCTTCTCGCCAATTAACTTATTCCTCAATATTGTCTTGATTAAAATAGCTTCCGCGCACCATTTTCCTATTGTGGTAGCCTCAACGCAACCATATATATGAAGTTAGTTCATAACAAATGTCCTTAAAAGTTGAAGCAGCTTCAGTATACAATTATCCGTTGTCATCAGCAAGCTCTGTATCGCCAATGTTAACTTTTAAGTTATTTTTCTTGACACATTCTAACACGTGTTCATATTTGACATGTAATAATTAATCAAATTTAATTTCTATATATATTCCTACATATATCATTATGTAGTATATACGTTGTGACGCAACGAGAATTGAATCTAAGGAAAAAGATTAGCCTCTCATAATAATTGAAAGTTTGAATCTTAGAAAATCGAAATAGAAATAGAAATGTGTTCGCGGTCTGGATTGGATCGGTTTTGAAGCAAAAAATTATCTGATCCAATTCTTTCGGTTTGGTCATTTGATCATCCATTCGGTTTGAAATTTTTTTCAAATTCGATCCAATCCAATCCAATTTTTTTCGGTTTGGATTGGATCGGCTTTCGGTTTTTTTAAAAGTCTAAAAATAAAACTTATGAGACTTATTTTTACCAAAATATGGAGTATCTAACATAAACAAATACATTCATTGGACAAAAATAAATATTATTTTCTAATTTTCATTAGACAAACACATTTATTGGACAAAATAAGGAGCAATGTATTGAATTTTTGGTTTTTGGGCTATGATAGGGAATAGGCCCAAGTAGATAAAGGGTAAGGTATGGTTTACAATTGGATCGGTTTTCACTGGCTAATCCGAAAATCGATCCAATCCGGTGAAATTTTTCGATTTTTTTCGATTTTTAATTTTTCGGTTTTCGTTTATTTCGGTTTTCGGTTCGGTTACCGCGGTTTGCATCGGTTTGGATAGGTTGATGAACACCCCTAAGAAATACGTATCAATATTTAGCGTTCAACAGTGTCCATGTATCATTATGTATGTTTGGATGGAGTATTTTAAAATTTCAGGAAATTTAAAATTTAGGGAAATTAAAATGCATCAATTAAAATTTTATTTTCAAAATTATGTGTTTAGATAAAGAAATTAAATTTCTTCATTTTCAAAATTTTATGTTTAGATAAAGAAATTGAATTTCTTCGTATTGGGAATAACCCAAGTCCCACATCGGCTAAAGATAGTGCCAAGTCAGAGTATATAAGTGGAGAACAATCCTCACCCTATGAGCTAGCTTTTGGGGTTGAGTTAGGTCTAAACCCACATTCTAAGATGGTAGGTGTCGTGATACGGAGGTGAGAATACTCGTCCGAGATTGAGACGGAGCAAAAAGTGTTAAGCTTTTAGAGAATAAGAGAATTTCAATTTCTCACCTTTAAAAAAGAAATTCAAATTCCACATTTTTAGTTTAAAATTTTGGTTTAAAATTCCAAAAATTTAAATTTCTCATATAAAAATATCCAAACAATGAATTTTAAATTAAAGAATTTCAAATTTCTGATAAATTACTTTCCCCAATCAAAATTCTCTATCCAAAAACACTTTGAACAAAAAATGTATATTTTGTGAACGGTTCCTTATGCAAAAACAAGTATTAAAACATATTTGAGTTCGTCATTTTCTTTCACACTAGAAAATGGTAATGAAAACATTTTATACGGGATACCTAACCGTATGTTCAATGGCGGTTAAGGAGAGACAGCTCCTGAAATCAAATTCATGCTCTTTTTATAGATAATGCATCCTCAAATTCACGTTATCGTGGAAATTAAGTATAAAAAAGACAATTCAAATAAATTCAGATGGCTTCTAAGAATTTAGCTGGCAAGAACATAATATTAGAAACTGGGACACACGCGGTGTCGCGGGCAAAAAGATCAAGGATGAGGGTGAGAGAGAAAGAAAATAGAAATAAAAATCAGTATCAGTATCAAATACATTTTCAAGCTAATTAAAAACTGAAAATAGAAAAAAAAACTATTTAAAATAAAATGAAACTATTTCCGCAAATTAAACAAGTGCATAAATTGTTTGAATATATTTTCGTAATTAAAATAAATTTAATAAAAAAGAGAAAAGTGAGAAAAAAAAAGTTTTATAGCGTTTTGTTATACTTTTTAATTCCAATATGGTTAATTATTAAGTTTGGTAAATATTTAAATAAAGCTTATTTTCATACAGTTATGCATAGTTTCGTAAATAAAATTATTTTAGTATTATTATTTAAATTATTATAAAAAAAACGTAGTGATTATTTTTCCACCAACGTAAAAATGTATATTTATGAACATATAACATATTACAAGTGACGTCCTTTACTTTTTCGCAATTTTTGTATTGATATTTCATTTACTTATTTTGATTATGTAAACTGATTAATAAATTAATAGAATACTATCAAATAATAATAAAAACTTTAATATTTTTACACTGATAATACGACAAAATCATTTTTTTTAATTTTTTTTATAGTAGTACATTTAGGTTTTCACTTTCAAAAACGATAAACCGGATCCGTTTGTGGCGTGTGTGAACACTAGTTTTCTAGCGATATAAATTGTCGCTAATCTTTCAATCAAACATAAATAATGAAATATTAATATGATATTATTATAGAAGTACGATATTCTAACTGTTTGGCTTTTCCGTATGTAACTTGCTTTGTGGCTTAGCAACGAATCTCCTAGGAAAGCTTCAGTAGTGCCCCATGAAAGAGCAACGTTGCACTCTCACCGTACTACACAGGGTGAGAACACGATTAGTGATTTGACTACACTACCTGCGATTTAACAAATAGGTGGTCCAATCGTTTAATATTTGAGTATACAAACAACATTCCATCAACAAAAGCACGTAAGTATAGTCTGCATCTTCCTTTTGGGTGTTTTCTAATGGCTACCAATTCATCTCTGATTCATCTTGAACGAGTCATCATTTAATAAAATGATAGTTAGGACATATCAGTATCTGTTTGAATAATTATAAGAATTAATTCTTCCCATGATAAACATCATCAACACCAACCTTTTTAATTGAAATCGGTGATAAATAAACTCAATAATAAATATGAATAAATTGAAAAAAAAAGAAAAGAAAAGAAAAAAATAGTGGAAAAATGACTAAAATAAAATACAAGGGGAGGGATGAAAAGAAAAAAAGACTAAAAATGAATTGTCTAGAACATAGAGATAACAATGGGTCTAACCTTCCACCAAGCTTATAGATTTTTTCTATTTTGTCCTAAGACACATCATCCGTGAATCTATATCCCACTACATTAAGTCTTTTTAACTACCAACTCAGGTAAATTGCAGTCTACTTCTATCTCTCTTTGTGTCGAGCTCTTGGTAACAAACTCTTATTCTTACGGGAACATCCAATGATCATTTCATTGCGTGCCTAAATCATCTCAATCTATATTCCCTCATTTTTTCACTTACCGGTACTACTGTTACCTTTCGTCAAATATCTTTATTTCTTATCTTATCCATATTCGTATAACCACACATCTACTTTAACATCCTCATTTTTGTTACCCCTATTCTATGTTCATGTTGCCTATGTGCTGGTCAACATTCAGCTCCATATAACATTGCAGGTCTTACAGTTGTTCTCTAGAATTTTCCTTTTTGTTTAAGGAAAATTTTGAGGTCACACAACAACTTAGATACACTTCGTCATTTCATCCATTATGCTCTGATTATATAATTTACATCCTCATCAATATCTCCACCTAAATGCACTTCGTCATTTCTTCCCAGGATAAAATTTGATGCTTTTAAATAGATCATCTAATAGTTTGTTGCAAAAAAATAATTAAGGATCTAATTAGTCCTTAAATTAAGTATTATCACATTTGTAGGTCTGCACTGATTCTTGTCACATATTCATGCCAATATTTTTATCTTTGCACTGGTTCTTCTCACATATTCATGCCAATATTTTTATCTTTGCAGGTTATAAACCTAACATTCTTGTACAACTCAAACTCGACAAACCTATATATCGAACAAATGCCTAAATAAGCGAACAATCAATAACTCAAGCACAAAACCACCTAGGAGTGTGCCAACCAAGTAAACTACTCGGCCAGTCAAATGGGGACTTGGTCATCTTAAATAAGGAAAGGAGGAAAGTTTATCCTCATGCCGAACAGATACGAAAATATAGAGATCCTCTTAATGGAACTTACAAGTAACTAGGCCTATGGGTTCTAAAGTCTCTATTTATCTTTGCTAAAAGGAATGAGGTAATCCAATCTAATTTCTAATCCTAATCTTGATACCTACCATTTTACCTTTTACCACTTACATGAGCATTAGAGCCTACCCAAACTTGCCTTGCCAGATTTGGTGGAATTTCCTCTTTCAAGCATGTTTGGTAGAGTCTTATCCCTAATCATATTTTTCCATTTACAAAACTCAAATTTCATATCTTACTTAAAAATATTGAGTCTAATATCACTAGATTCAATAACTTTTTGGTAAATGTTTGTCTATATATAAGTATATAGGTATATTATAAAAAAAAATCACAATATCAGGCACAACTAAAATTAAAAGTTATAAATAATTAAGAGTTTTATATAGGTTTAATATTAAGTATATATTGTATTTAGGAGATTTAAGGTTAGTTGGATTCTTAAGAAAAGATGGAAGGAGAGAAAGGTTGTAGGTTCAATCTCTCTTACCAACAAAAAATTAACAAACTTACCATTAACATTTAGAGATAAAAAAAAAAAGTAATGTTTTGAAATTTTAATCACTCAGTTTTTGTTAAATTTCAGCAAAAAATGAGAAGATTTAAGTTATAACAATCAAAATTAATGTCTCACGTAATATTTGTTTATTAATCTCATCATAGCTAACTAGTATAAATAGAAAACGTAGTTAATTCTAAGATCGTATGAATTATTGTATGTTTCAACAAAAGTTTATATGAACGACGATTAATAAAATTATAAGATTGATCCGAAGTTCAACATAAGATAAAAAAAAATAACTCTATTAGTTAAAGTTCATTAATTCTTTCTAAGACGGTCAGTGCCTACAACCATCTTAGTAGGTGTACATTCTAAGACCGTTAAAGACAAAATCGTCTTTGTTTGTTTTTTTTTTCTTCCTTTTGTTCATATTTTTTATTTTTGATTTTTTCAATTCGAATATGCTTTATATTTAAACAAGGAAAACAAAGACAAAACAATTGAACCATACTAAAGCCATTTTACATAATCTATATTAATGAATTAGTATATAAATAGCTGAAAAAATATGGACCATCCAATGTGAGTGTTTCCATTACATAGAAAAAGTACTAGGTTCCAATGACAATTAAATTATTGGTCATTTTGTATATATAATGGCCCAGCAATCCATGAAGAATCAGCAGAAACATTATGACAAGTGTAAGTCATGGCTTGTGATGGGTGAAGCAATTAACTTAAGTGTTACTATGCCCTCAATTTTCTTTTTACACGGTTTGACTGAAATCCCAGAGCGGCTAAACTTGGCCTTGTCCTTGTTGAAAGCCTTGTGGACGTCATCTTTAAGCTTCGTGAAACACGTCCTTTTGATTCTCTGCTCTTCATGAGTACACTTTTGAAGGTAAAACAAGTCAGGCAGGTCATCCTCCATGAACTTATCCAGCACTTCCGAGCAATGCGGTTAGTAGCGCCACCTCATCTCCACTACCACAACCATAACATAGAACATAGTTGGTGTCAGAATTCAAAACTACTAAGAAATGTTAGGAAAATAGCTAGACATTTACAAGAGGAACAGAAACAACCCCTTCCCTCTTTCATTAGCATGCACAATTGTCCCAAAACTGAAATTGCATTAATTTGTGTCTGAGAAGCTTGCATGTTACAAAGACAGTGAGACACAACTTTCCATGATACTAGATATTTTATAGATTAACCCAGTAGAGGCAGCTTAGTACTCGGAGGGGATTTGGGTAGTATGCATGAAGTCCTAAGCTCAAACAAAACAACCACCCAATACCCTCCTCCACCACACATGCATCACCACTTATCATAAAATATCAATCACCACTTTACCTTATCTCATATGGAAATTGCAGAACAACTCATCCAGATGACAACACACAGGTCAAAGCGAGGCGGAGTTGAGGCGCTTCAGGGGAGGAGTTTAGGGCAGAAGACAGAGAACGAAAACAAGATAGGAGAGGGACAAGCCATTTCAGGGGTTTAGGGCACGAGAGAGGAAAGGCTTCAGGGGTTTAGGGCACAAGAGAGGAAAGGCTTCAGGGGTTTAGGGCACGAGAGAGGGCCTTCGATTTGGATTTTTTCTTTAGGAGGATTTTCGTATGGACCTAATTGGAGACGAGGGCAAAACGGCTGCGTTTCAAATATTTTTTCAACATTTTTAAGACGGTTATACCTAACTCGTCTTTGAAAACACTACAATGAAGACGGTTACAGATAATCGTCGTCATCTTCAGCCATCTAAGACAGTTATTATGTGAACCGTCTTTGAAATGTTCTTCTTATTTTCAAAAATGCCACCGCCCCACCTTTTAAAACGGTTAATCGATAACCGACTTAAATTAGGCGTCTTAAAATGTAATATTTGTAGTAGTGTGTATATTCTTATTATGGGTGTTTATAGGTTAAATTTGACTATACTCATAACTCAATTTAATCAAAATTGTATGAGTTACACGATGGGTCACCACTAGAAAATAGGTTTTTAGCATCGGTTATTTTTTTACTTTCAACATTGATTTTTAATCGTTATTAAAACTACCGACGTTAAAAGTATCAATGTTAACATCGATTTTTAAAAATTGATGTTAACATACACTACTCAACATCGATTTTCAATAAAATCAATGTCGTATAGTAAGAAACATAAAAAAAACAAATGTAAAAAAAAAAATAAAAAAACAACATCAGTTATGGACAAAATCTATGTTGTAAGGTGCATGCTGAAGTGATTTCTACATTGATTCTAAGAAAACTGATATTGAATTGTGTATTCTGAAGCGCTTTCTACACCGATTATGAAAAAATCGATATTGAAAGTCGTATACAACATTGATTTTTGAAAAAATCGATGTTGAATGTGCTTACGACACCGATTTTGGTCCAATGTTATAAAGACACTTTCTACATCGATTTTAGACCAACCGATATTATTTTTTGCAAACTTTTTTAATATTTTGTCTGTTTTTATAATGAACTAACCAAAATCAAATTATAAAAAAATATTAATTTTAAATTAAAATATTTAAAAATATTATTTTCATTGCAATATCACATTACTTACAAAATCTTATATGAAGACATTATGGAAATACAAAGCATTCGGTATTATAAACAACAACTCTATATACAAAACTCTGACTAAAATCAAAAAAGGGCACGACGGGGACCTAAGAAGTAGACTAATGCTATGTATATCCAAGGGTGAAGAAATGCAAGGGATCAAAGAAATTAGGATGAAAAGGATTATGCCCTCGCATAGCGTGAACCTCCTTTCTTCTTTAGGAATTCTGGTATCTCAAACAAACCACCATCATTGAAAGAGCAAGACCACCAATTGGTGTCGAAGGTTGTATCTGCTTTAGTGAGTTGATTGGCCAGTGCTCAGGAAAAAAAAAACCAGAATTACAGTATGTTGTATGCATGACAAGAACAAGGTTTGTGAGAAGAGTTGATCCTTACCTGTAGAGGACTCCCTTCACTCTCCTCTTGACGCTTGAATCCAGTAGCAATTAATGTTATGCTCACCTATACAAAGTCAATTTTCATGGTTCACCAAAATATATTATATGTTCAAATAATTAAACTAACTTTCAAAAATGGTAGTTTGAAGAGCATTAAACCCCAAATACCAACAAAAATAATCACTGGACAAGTTCACCATACATAAAGAAAGATTACTACCATTAGCTTGTAATAAGAAATGAGCATTTGAGTTGCGGAAATTGACTCACAAAGGACACGATCTCAAATTCAGCAAATGATACTAGTATGTACAATGTACATATGGTAAAATTAAAGTCTTACATACAAATCAAGCAAATAATTTATCATATGAAAAGTTGATCTCATAGTGTACCAAGCTAAATTAACTTCAACATTATAATAAAAGCAATTTTTTATAGAGTGCCCTTTTTCCTTTAACTATCGTGGTCCAATTATATTATGATCTATTAGGTTATAAAATATTATATATAAAAATCATTTATCTTCACTCAGCATCTTAAGCTTTTAAGAGAGTTAGTCCTTCTTATAAGAAGTTGTTAGGAGTAAAATCCTAGCTACCCCACGCCAAGCTCAAAGAACTCTAGCATGATAGGATTTGTTAGATATAAAAATCACTTTACATCTATAGTCTTTTTGCCCTGGTGTATCTCTTTCACATTTAAGAAAAGTCTCGAATCTTGGTTTATTGATTGGTGGAATACTGGGCAATCCGAAATTCCTGAGAACTTACCACTCAAGGAAGTCTTTGGTTCCTTCAGAAAGATGTAAATCTTCTTGAGGTAACCTCAACTCCTTGGGTTTCAACTCCTTACGTAATAGGTCTATAATAAGGCCCCAACTAGCATGAACCCTAACTTAACAGGTTGAGCATTTACAAGAGTTGGTCCTTGACACATTTTGATATTATAATAAAGCATGTAAATCATGTCTTATGGTGAAACATTTAGACCAGCATTAAAAAGATAATCCATAATGCAAAATCATGATTAAATTTGCAAAAGATATAATTGGAATAAAGTACATGAACCTACTATAACAAAGACCATATTGGCTCCACTGACTGCCTCTTCTATCGATCCTTTTCTTTCTTTCGCAACATTCGTTCAAGTCTCAAGGTTACCACCAGTGCTAAGACCTAGCGTAAGCTCTTGACCAATTGTATATTTTAATTTTTTAAGGAGGAAAAGATTTTGGCTGAGAACTAAGAATCGATAAAAGGAAAAATTGATGACATAAGAGTGAGAAAGAGCCGCCTCGTAGCGTCGCGGACTAGCATCTTGGCATTGTCGAGGCAGTCGACGACTGTGGGGACGAGCACTATAATGTGGAGCCTTAAATGGTCGCCTGGAGCGCGCCCTGCAAGACCTTGAAGTTGTTGTCCTTCAAGATATCCAAGCAGCAACCGACAAGTGAGGTGACCTTGAGGCTCCTTCTGGAAGCTTCCAGAACCTCATGGAGGCTTCTTTTAACTGGTTTAGATCCTTTGCGCCCTTCTAACTGGTTTAAGACAACCATGCGCTCCTTTGCATCCTTCACGTGTGCAAGCTCAAATGCCTCCTCCATTGGATCTGGCCCCGTCGGGTGCAGATATGGAGATGTTTGTTGTAGGAAAGAGAAAGAGAAAGGATGTTAATGTGATGGAGAAGGTTCTATAGGTGTCGAGCGCGGCGAAGGACGGTGCATGCGATGGTACCCTTCTTCTTGAAGGGATGAGAAAAGGAATTTTTGTTGCTTACCTAGGGTTTCTCTCTCGCTGGTTGACTTTAGTAGGCTCATGAATGTTCTAGTCTCATAAATTAGGAAACAATAATTGAAAAGAATGTTTACGAAATAAAATCCCAATTTATATTTCTCCTCGTCAATTTTGTATAAATTTTTATCTTTTTTCGAAAAAATAGAAGGAAAACGCTCTTTATTATTGGATCTTTTTTGTTTTTGTTATAACATCGATTTTTAAAAACCGATGTTAATATCGACACAAAATATTGATTTTTAAAAAATCGGCATTAACGAACTCAACTAATTTACAATTATACCACCGCGTTATTTTTAACATCAATTTTTATAAATTCGATGTTAAAATGTCGATGTTAAAAGCTTATTTTTTAGTAGTGACAACGTCAATTTTTATGAAAATTGATGTTAACATCAGTTCGTTTACATCATTTTTTTTAAAGTGATGTTAACGAACTCATTTTATTTACAAGAATATACCACCACATTTTTGTTAATATTGATTTTCAAAAAAAATGATTTTAATGTAATGATGTTAAAACCATTCTTTCTAATAGTGGGTTGGGTTTGTAAATCTGTATTAATATTTGTTTTTTTTTTAAATTCAACCCCATCTGACCTCTTCACAAATTTGGTGTGTTTTGGGTTAACCAGGATACAAAACAAAAATTTTACTATATTAGAGATCTAATACAAAATAAAATATATTAAAGATTAGAAATAAATTTTCCTAATTTATCAAGAATTTTAAATATATTTTAATTAATTTAATTTTTCTAATTCCTTAACACACGTGATTTTCAACTCAAGTGTTAACGTGACACATTTAACGGATATGTTAGTGAAAAAAGAAGACCCACTACTCGCAAGGATTTAAAGAAAAACTTTTAATATATTAAAAATCCAAACCAACAAAAAGAATTAATATAAACTCAAAACAAAAATGACTAATTTATTAAGAAACTAAAACATATATTTAAATTTTTTTTTTAAAAAAAAAGACATACATGAGATTTTGATGGATCAGATTTACATGAGAAGATTCAAGTAAAAATGTCACATGAGAGGATGAATTCCCGTTGTGGTATATGTTGTTCCAAATTTTATTTGAGAGTGTCCCATGATCGATCAATATTTGCCGTTAATTAGCTTTGGACTTCTACGTAAGTACGAAACAAGGTGTGAAGACGAGAAGTCTAGCAAAATGGCAACTTATTCAGGTTGATTTTATGTGTGACATTGACTGGGGGGCAACAATATTCATGGTTTCAGATCAGTCTTTTATGGTATTGTGTTGGTTTTTTCGTGAATTAGTGGTTTCTACTCAATGGTCGTGTGGACTCTCACAAGGGCCTGTCAACGTAGCGTATCAAACTCACTCAAATATTTTCTTTTCCGGTTTAAAACTCATCAATTCAGTTTCACACTACAAAAGTTGGTGTATTTCATTGATCTAAATCTTGGATAAAGATGTGGGTTCCTTGTCATTTTGTGTGTCTCAATAACATATTGTATGTAACCGGGGTCACACTGAAATGATAAAAACAAGTTTTCAGTTTTTAAATAGAAAACTTTGGTTGTATTTGGATTTATAGAAAGAAATGAAATATAATTGAATGAAACAAAACAAAATAAATTTGAATCTAATGAAATAAAAACTCTTTTTTATTTTATGCTAGGATAGGATGATCAAGATTTCATTTTGCAAGGAGAGATATAAATTCCACTAATATTTATTAAATTCATCCTTATTTTATCAATTCAAATAGTGAAACACAATATCCATATATTTTATTTCCAGCAAAAATATCTATATATTTTATTTTCATCAATTTAATCCTCCTCTACCTATCCATCATAATCTTTCGTACTCGTAGGGATTGCACTTGCGGAAATTTTTTATTCGCAACTATTCTTATTTTAACGGAATTCCTTGCATGAGAATGCTAGAATTCAATGTTTGATACAAGATTTTTTGAAACCTCAAGAAAGATTTAGTCCCACTGGTTGGCATTTTCATTCCCTTGAAGGTCCATATCTTCTACACTTAGAGAAAAAGTTTGCAAAATTTAGTGAAATATTTGAATTGCTTGTCGCCATTGGTTTTGTTTTAAGTAGCTATTGTTATAGTAACAGTAAGAACAATTTAAGTATTTTAATTGTTGGTGATTGATGACAATAATTTGGCAACTTTAGAAACAGTGAAGTCATTTACAAAATAATGTTGATAAACTATATAAAGTCATCATCAGTATATATAGTATTCATATAGGATAGAATTTTTAAGAATAATATTTTCAAAAAAGTTTATCATTCACATTATTTTCAAAACTTGGAGTAAATATATATTTTATCCTAAAAGCATATTTCTTTTTCTTTAATATTTATTTTTTATATTTTATCTAAATGTTAGTTGTTAGTATTTTGATAGTGAAAAGTTGAAGTCAGCGTTTTAGTTTTAACTAAGACCACGATTTATTTTCCATGGTTTTCTTTGCTTGTTCAAATGAGACACTCACACATACACGGTTATATTTTAACTCATTGCGGGCTCAGTCAAGTGTGATTTTATAATTTTTCTTTCCCATTGCGTGTTTGTTTTTACCTTTTTGTCTTTTTTTTAAAAAAAAATATTATTTTTTTTTGTTTCATGGATTTAATGAATCTTACAATGTAGAGGAAGAAACTCACACTAATTAAAATGGAACCTAAATCTCGCTCACACCAGCTTCTTCAATTCTTGCTTCATAATCAGGTCATAATATCTCATGGGTTGGTTGCTAATGCTTTCCTTATTTTTTTCAACAAAGGATGATTTGGGAAAAATCTGAGTTAAATATGATTTAATCAAAAGAAAATATTATTAAAACACTAAATTAAGCAAAAGACTTGTCTAACTATATACACCAAGGAAAACACTAAATATGATTTAACTTGATTTGATTTGAATTCAATGTTAAATTATAGCGTGGTGATTTTTCAATTTGTTAGAAGAAGGGGGTGTTCTTCCAACAGTCGCAAATTCAAACTAGTTCCTTCAACAGTTGCTTCTTCATTTCAAGCTCCACAGAATCAAGATCACAGTGTTCTTGTGAAATTGAAACATTATTGTAGATCTAAATTCAATTGTAAAAAGATTTTGGTCGTTTATTATTATTGATTTTGGCTGTGGTGGTGATGTCTATTCTCGATTTGCAATTTTAATTTGGAGTGAAATGTTGATTAATTGTTTGTGGTTTATTATTGTTAGAGGGCTTGAGACATGTTCTTATATATGATAAGCTGGATGTTGATGGTCTTGCACTACCAGTAAGTATATTTCTAAATTTATGGAATTTTTAGAGGTTAAAAGTCATCAAAAAAGTATAATGTTTTTAAAAATTAGTGGCAATTTTTAGTTATTATTACTTTAAATTAATTATTTCAAAATTTAAAAATTAATTACACACTAATGTTTGTTAAAGGGAATTAGACCAAAATAAAAATTTAAAAAATATAAAAGATCAAAATGAAACATTTAAAATTTAATTATTAAAATAAATAAAAAAATACTAAAACATAATGGACTAAAAATTATATTTAACCAATTAATAAAAAATGACAATTTTGTAGATCTAACATGATATTTAATGGATTCTCTTTTTCAATTTTATAATTTTTAATAAATTTTAACTAATTAATTAAAGATAGTGGATTCGAAGTATGGCGTCCTAACACTCCTCTTAATTAATTAGATAAGAGTTGGATTAAATTAATCAAGCGAGTTAGTATTGGATTATAGAGAATTACTTGAGTTGGAATATGTTCTTTCTTCAAAGCCAAACCCCAACTCACTTGAAGCTTTAATTCCTACACCCTTAGTTTGCTTGTTGCACCTCCAAATAAACTCCAATGAACAAAAATACCCTCACCTAGGCACTCTTATTCCAGATAAGTTATTCTAAAATAAGGTAAATAATTTGAAAAACTATTCTAAAATATCCATTCCAGAATATATTCTAAAATAATAGTTATTTTAGAATAAAATACTCTTCTATAATTAGAAATTAGAACATATTCTTAGGTCAAAAATATTTTACAAGATCAAGATATTATCTCCTGACTGGATTAAAAATTTTAAGAGAAATTACAATAACCTCTGTTCAAAGAAAACAAAGTGTTGAAACTCTCCGACCTCAAATAACAAAGGACTCTCCTTTGGATTGGGGGGCAAGGGAGGGACGAGATGAAGAGAGCGGATCTTGTAGTGGTTCTCTAATTACTTTTTTTTACGACTTTGATTCCTCCCCCTATTGTCCCGTTGCTACTTCCTCCAAGACAACGACTGTTATTTTTGTTAAATATCTATCCAATTGAAAGGACATGTAAGCTAGAAAGAAGCAAATCCAAATTGGGCCCAAATTACCATGGAAAATAGGAGTAAGTTTTCTATGATGGACAGAAGCTAAACTTTATAAGTAGCGTCCCAAGTCTAAATAAAAATACATACCTAAAATTAATACCCATTAAATCGTCTATTAGCAAATGATACCAAAGTAAAACTTCAATTCTTCAAAATTGCACTAAAAGCTCTTAAGTAACTAGATCTAAATTTGTAATCCTTTTATGTGTGCAAAATTATATACTTTTAGGTAATGAACAATGATTAAGCTTTAAAACTCAGCACTTATACCATTAATTCTCTTCAAGTCAGCGCACATTCTCAGAAAAATCTGAATGAAAAACCAAAAATACAATAGGAAAAAAAATCAAGCCAAACTATTAATTCCACAGCAGAATCTCGTCAATGAAAAATAAGCATAACGAAAGCCTAAGCAAGTAAGCAACACTTGAAAAGGCACAATGCAATGACGCACAGAAAATGTAACATTCTACAGAATCTAAATAATACAAATAAAAAGGATCAGAGACAAACGCAGGGTAAGCATAAACCATGAAGTTTTATTTCCGAATCAAGAAACCAAAATCGTTAGACATGTGAAATACCTGGAACACAGCAGAGGTAAGAGACACAGGAGAGAAAGAGGACCGAATTCCACTGGAGGAATCAATGATGAGAGCGGCTTGCACGAGCGGAACCTTCGAGGCAAAATTATAACAAGATTGGGAAGCCTTCTCTCAGTGTAAAGCTCATGACCTTTTTTTAGGATTTTTCATTTATGGTAAGCAGCTTAAGCAGCCTTGCTATATTGTGGTATTTTTTGTTCGCAACTGGGTCTGCAACAGGGTTTGCGTCTCTTTGAAGTGCAAATAGCGAACTCACAGAGTCACGGTCACGGTCAAGGTCACGGGTCTGCCTCCAGCCTCCTTAGGCGTCACGGTCACCGCGGACTAGGGAGCACAGGCGCGACCGACAGGGAGTACTGGAGCAGCCAAGGAACGAGAACGAAGTACAAACGACAGTCGAAGGAAGGCATGAAGCAACGAGGTCGACGAAGGCACGAGCATGAAGCTCTCTCAGTCTCTCACTTCTCAGCCTCTCTCAGCCACTCATTTCAATAATATCTATTGAATATTTTTATTATATCATTTTGACTTTTCATGAGCCTTATAAGCAGTTGCACTGCAGAGTAGTTTATTGATGTTGGATTCTTGGCTTGGTGGGCTGGCTTCGCCAGGTTCAGTTTTGTCCTAAGTTTTTGTGGGTCGGGTTAGTCTGATTCATTTTAGTTTAATGGGTTGAGAATGTCAATTCAGTCCATTTTTTTTTTTAGGTTAAATAGGTTGACCCGTCGGACTAGACTTGTTTTACCAACCCTAACCGTGAATCTCAACAAAGGAGAGGCCTCATTGTGGTTCTCATTATTGTGTGGTTGAAGGAGGGATGTGGAGGAGGAGAGGAAGAGAGGTGGTGCAGCGGAGCATCGCGGGGTTAGGGAAGGGTAACATGGGAAAAACATTCAAAATTAAAGAGGGTGAGGAAGCAAAATGGGTCGTAGGAAGTAATTTCGGAAAGCAAGATACATCGCTGGGTTTTGTTTTCTAATCTGAGTTGCGCAAGTCAGTGGCCCAACAGTTTTGTCTTTCCCTTTCATGAAGTGATGTTATTTGCTTTATTTTTTATTTTTTTTGTACTGGTTGCTTGAAATTTTTTGGTAAAGATTAAAACCGATATGCTGTGTTTTGGTAAAGTTCTTGTGTGTATTGGCCACACGATGACACGAAGCACATAGGGAGGCATGGAAAATGTGTTGTAATTTTGTTTAATTTTTTGAAAATGAATTTTGAAGCCATTTCCGTAATGCGATTGGCACCCATTTTCCAAGGTGTAAAATATAGGTTGGCTGGTGGGTTGGAATTTTTTGCTTTTTTTTCTTTTCTTTTTCTTCCTTGGATCACGTTGGGCCTAACCCTGTGGCCCATTAGGAGTAAGTAAAAGGCCTAAAACCCTATTGCCCCCCACAAAACAATTGTTTTTTTTATTTAAAAAAAGTGAAGCTAAGAATTATAAGAGATAAAAGAGAATAAAATGATATGTGTAGAAGCTAGTATGGACTATTTTCTTGTCCCACTAAATAATTTTTTCCATCCGTCACCGATTGTGTTACTTTATTTTAGGAATATTTGTATAAAGATGGGTGATATTCAAGTTGATTTAGTCTCATCATCCAAAAGGGTTCAATGATCTAACATATTCAACATAGGAATGGATTCCCTGCATGCAATGAATTCAAACTTATAATTGACTCTCACAAAAAAAAAACCCTTATAATTGACAAATTATTTGAAATTTTAGAAATGAGAAAACTTTTATAAAAAAAAGTATGTGAATGCTGTTGGTTTTAGTGTGCATAATTCATATGAAAAAAATCATATCAAATATAGTAAATTATTATTCAGTTTGGATTCGTTTGAATGCAACGTTAAATACAATTTAATTTGATATATTTTTACAGTTTGAATTGAATGGATTATTTGATTTACTATGTTTTTTATTTTTTTATTTTTTTTTTTGGGGGGGGGGGGACAATATATTTTAAATAAAGCACCAAATACATAAGAAATATAATCAAAAAACTTATCCGAATAATAATAAAAAACAATATGTTAAAATTTTTCGAAATATACCCCCCCCCCCCCCCCCCCCCCC
>PYAF01001414.1:46514-58776 GCA_007407185.1 Glycine tomentella | reverse complement strand
TAAATCATAAAATAATAAAAATATTAGAGTATTAAGGGCAATTTAATAATAAAATTAAGAAAAAAATTGTATGATTATTTCATAAACATCAACTTATATGTCCACGGTCTAATTTAACTGGTTAAGTAAGGATGATGAGTTATTATAAACTCATGACACTATCTTTGATTTCTACATACATATAAAAATAAAAAATAAACATCAACTTATATATACGAGTGATATGTTATTTTCACAAATCAAGTTGTATGTGTATATAAGTCATTTTAGGTTGAATTTTAAAAATCCCATACAAATTTTGATTAAAAAATACAATTATTTTTATTTCAATTTATTAAATATTCAAGCTTTTGATTTAATTTTACTATTTATATTAAACTGGATTGATTTATAATAGTACCAGACTATTTGGTAAAAAAAAAAAAAAACTGACAAAACTAAAAATTACGGGGAGATTTAAGGACTTAAATCATTTTATGAAAAAAAAAAAAAAAACACTTAAAACACTATGGTACAAATGCAGAAGCATTTATTCTAAAACGAAATCTAGTGATCTAAACGTGCACTCCAACGAAATGGGACAAAATCACATATATTAGAGCACGGAGTACTTATATAAATTGCTTAATTTTAAGTAAGGCTGGTTAAGTAGATGACATGAAATTCTTTATATTAGTACTATCATTTATATAAGTAATTGTTATTTAAAATATTTATATAAAAAATATATTTTTTAAGTATTGTAAGACTTATAAAATTAAATATTTACTTTAATAATCTGAGTATTAGAGTGAATTAAATAACATATTTTTCAAGTATTGATCCATAAAATTAAGTTAAACATTCACTTTAACAACCTTATCAATAAAGTGAATTTTGTATTAAGTATTTAAATTTATGTGAAATTATAAAACCCACAAAATTAAAATAAACAATTCATCTTCATCCCTCTATCTTATCATCTAGTGTAATAGTTTCACGTTCAGCCATAAAAAAAATGAAAACACCTTCGTGTTTTCACAAGTGAAGCTTCCCCATATAGATTTTTCTAGCATAATATGGGTGGTTGAGTTCATAGTTATCTCCCAACCAAAGCGAACTTAATTTGCTTAATATTTACTTTTTTATGTCTTGAGTTTTTTTTTATCAGCCAAATAAATCAATTTCATTAAAAGTGGTATAAGAAATACGTACCACTGCCCAAGTACAAAAAGCACAAGAATGCAAAGCTGAGAACTTCCCTAATACTGGTTACACCATATTTAAGTGAAGATATGACACCTAAATATACCATAACCGCAAAGAAAGAAGACCAAAAAAAAAAAAGCCGCCGATCAAATGTAATTATCACATAGCTATACTATGTATGACATACATAATTTACGGGAGGGAGTTTCATTTGGTCCCAACATTATTGTTAATGAGACATATCAAGTGGTTAAAACTTTTTTCTCCAAAAATATCTTTCCAATGAAAACATATTTTTACTGTATATAATTGTATATAAAATCCGCAATATAAACTTATTTTTATTATAATACAGAATATGTGAACAAAGTACAAAATGAAAACACATTTCCATTATTAAGTTTGTACGCAAAAACTTGTTTCCATTTTATATTTAGTATGCAGTAACAATGAAATTTTTTTTCGTATTTTTGTTGTTGTATAGGAAGTTTTCTACAAGATGTAAAACGGAAATATGTTTCCGTGTACAAAATCAACAACGAAATCTTATTTTCGTGTACAAAATTTACAATAGAAATATGTTTCTATTGTGAATTTTGTATGCACCCCTTGTATTACAATGAAAATATGTTTCCATTGTGGATTTTCTACATATTGCAATAAAAATATATTTTCATTATTGTATAACAAGTTCATATAAAATGTAAAATGAAAACATGTTTATGCATACAAAATCAACAAGAAAACATGTTTTTTTGTTGTGAATTTTGTAAGTATTCCTTGTACTATAACAAAATCATGATTTTTATATCCTTAACATATCATAATCATGATTTCATTACATAAAAAAATAGAAAAGGGGAAGGGATATGGTGGGATTTGAACCGAGGAGTAAAACAGTCTTTTCCATGAATTTTTAAAATTTGTAGAGGCCAAATAAAAAGGTTATAAGGGATAATAGCAACTTCCTTTACCATACCCTCGTATACCGCAAGCACACATAAAAGCTAATGCTGTTATAATCCTACACACATTTTTTGCCTTGATGTTGTAGAAAATAAAATTATTAATTTGAATTGTTAGTATATTTAATTAACAATTATGCGCTCAAAATATATTATAGAAAAAGAATATATGGAAATCTGTTTGAGCTTGTTGTATTTAATTAATATGAAACATTTTGCTTAAAAATGTTTGCACTTATTTGCCTCTAGACAATTTTAGGGTCCATTTATTTAAATTAAAAAAATAATTATAAGATAATATTTAAACTTTTTAATAGCTTACTATTTTAATTTCTAAAAAATACTTAAAATTAATTTTTAGTTTAGTTTCAAAACTTTGATTTTTTTTAAACCCGTTTTTTTTGTTAAGAAAAAAGAAAACACTCCTAAAGTGAAACAAAATCTAGTTTTCTCCAGGCGGAATTGTATTGATTTTGGCCTTTTCTGTTTTCATCACAATTTTGTAGCAATAAAATTGTCAAATATTAGTGGTGGAGGGAGAAGGTGCAATTCAAACCTCACACAACTTCAGTTCCCAGAAGCCTCCATTTTGTTCTTAAACTAAGTCCACACTACACTAAAAAACCACATTCCAAAACCAATGTCCATGTCACCAAAAGCCACGTATTAACAATAATACCACAACACCACCAAACCAACCCCACTTGTGTGGCTGTTGATAATTTCTTAAGCCAATCCACAAATTTTCCTTGTGTTACTTTTGCCACACTCATCACACTATAAAGTGCCCTCTCACCTCTCTCTTTCCCTCAGCTATTCAATCCAAAAACACTTTGTTTTATATTGTCTTTTTCACTTCAACACTCCAACAACACAATGGCAGCCTCATCAGTACCAACTTTTGGAGTCGTTAACATAGCACAGGTACTATGTTTTTCCCTCCCTTATTATGTCATACATACTAAACTGTTCAAACTTTGCTCTCATCTTTAGAACATATTTTGTTTCACTTAAAATAATTTTGATCCATGTTTTTAATATAGGGATCCAGTTACTTCAGGATTAAGTGTTTAGACTTACTCTCATTCCTAATCCTTTATATCCCGTAGATCAGATCTAAAGGTGCATATTTATATAGCATAGTATGTCACGTGCCTTTCTTTCACTCTTCCTCTTTTGTTTCTCTTACCCTCCTTTGTTTTACGACCAACCTCCCTCAAATATAACTCCCCACCTCATTATTAATTACAACCAACCTTCCTCAAAATTATTGAGACAAGGTTCAATATTTAATAACCTTAGTAGAATGTCAACACTTTCTACGACGTCGACTACAATGAATGACTTAAACAACCGTTTTTAAAACCTCATTTGTAGTAGTGTCTCTTCATGGTATGGCATTTTGAGGCCAGATAAGAAATATTAGCAATTTATCTCTGCAAAATTCGAAACAAAAAGACACTGAGAAAAAGGATTATTATAAATTTATAGCATGTCAACAAATACTAATTCAACTGATATATAAGATCAAAAGAGGATTAATTATGGAGGTTGTTTGAGTTCCATTGGTGAACTTTAATTGATATATTAATCATATACATATCACTATAAAAGTTTAAATTGCAATGCTATAATTTTATAAAATAAGATGTTAAAACAAAAAGCATATCGGGTTTTACAGGGACAGAACGAACAAAAAAAAAAAAAAAAAACTGAATGGGATTAAATCTGTGGGTGAGCACTTGGTATGCCGACACCGCCTCAGGCTTTTTTAGCAGGGAGGGACAGAACACATGCATATGTTTTGCAGAGCATATGATACGTAATAGAAACAACGAGAAAGGGTTGCACGATTTTGTATTACCTCAATTCTTTTTTTGGCAAAGCATACGATGGGTAAGGTGGTAAGAGAAATAAAGGAGGAATAGTGAAAGAAAGTCACATGATATACTATACTAAATAAATATGCACCGTTAGATTTACAGGAAAAAAAGGATTAGGATTGAAACACTTATATATATATATATATATATATATAATCATGAGCAGTGGAAAAATGCAAACAGGGTCTGGGGAGGGATTTTTTATTGTTTTATTGTTGAATTTGATTAAAGAATAAATTATCTACTGACTAGTTCTAAGTTTGAGTCCAAGGCAACCCACTAGAATTAATATATCAAAGTTTTATATATATAAATACAGTTATCCATAGAAAATCAACCTTTTTTTTATGAATGAAATGAAGTAAAAAAGGAAATTCGAATAAATCTAAATAAGAGCATACTTACTGGATATTGGAATTGGTTGATACGGCTATATAAGTCATGTTATAGTGACATATGCACATACTAGATTGTGGAACCAATTGCTCTCACGAGATTTTTTTTATTTGTATATGTATAATGTAATAATATATTTCTGTCCTCATCATGCCCTCCTTAAATTTTAAAAATATAAAAGTAAATAAAGAGAACAACTTTATACTAATTTATTACTTTATTCTTTTAACTTTTTTATGGTATTGAAAACGAAAAAATCATAGAACATTTTTAAAGTAAGAAAATGCATTCAAGATAATTATAACTTGTAAAAACTTAATATTTTAAATTTCTTTTCCCATGTAACATTATATATTTTGTAAAAATTTGTGATATATTTTTGTGAAAATATCATCAGGGTCGACCCAAGGGTAAAACATATATAACTCTCTCATATGAAAAGAAAATTCTGTTAGTTTTTATAAAGCAAAAAAGGAAACATATATATTAACAAAAAAAGGTCACATATATTGACAAAAAGACCTAATATATAACTCTCTCATTTAAAAAGAAAAAATTCTTAAAATTTATTTTAGGTCTCATTTATCGTTGGATTGACACGGAATAATATAAATTATTTTTTGTCTCCACTAAGAAAAATTTCTAGATCCGTAGTCACTGATCATGAGGTCTTTCTGAATTTCGGAGATCAAATATTTATTTGGTCTTTTTTTTTCCTATCTGGGTTTGTTCCAATTTGTTGTGAAGCATGAATCTTGCAATTCAATTTGGAGTTAATGGTTCATTGGGGTTATATTTGGTGCAGTTGAAACTGAATGGCTCTAGTAGTGGAGTGACAAGCTCAACATTCTATGGAACAAGTTTGAAGAAAGTCAATTCAGTGAGTTCAAGCCAGAGAGGTGTGAGTGGGAATTTCAAGGTTTATGCACAGATTGAGTATGATGAGGAGAAGCAAACTTCAAAGGATAGATGGGGTGGACTTGCCTATGACACTTCAGATGACCAACAAGATATCACTAGAGGGAAGGGAATGGTGGACACTCTCTTCCAAGCTCCCATGGAAAGTGGCACTCACTATGCTGTCATGAGTTCCTATGATTATATCAGTACCGGTCTTCGCCAGTAAGTTATTGGTTTGAATTTGAACTCAATTTTGCTCAAGTTTTGATAGTTTGCATTGTGTAAACTTGTTGAATGTTAATGTGACTTATTTTTCAGGTACAATTTGGACAACACCATGGATGGCTTCTATATTGCTCCTGCATTTATGGACAAGATTGTTGTTCACATCACTAAGAACTTTTTGAACTTGCCAAATATTAAGGTTCCTCTTATTTTGGGTGTTTGGGGAGGCAAAGGTCAGGGAAAATCATTTCAATGTGAGCTTGTTTTTGCCAAGATGGGCATCAAGTAAGTTTAATTCCACTCCAATGTGTATTTTCCCCCATTCGAAAAACTTAAAGGAAAAAGATTCCAAATTTTGTTTAGGCTAAGGTGCATCCAAGATGAAATTGATACTCAATTACTAAGAATGTGTTCAGTTTATGGTTTACCAAACATGGTTTTGCCTAATTGAAAGGCAATTTTGTTTCACTTCTCTCCTTCTATGGTTTGGAACACAAAATCATGTTCAAATACAACTCATGTTATTTTGATAAACATGTTATTTGTGGATGAAACTCAATTTACACTCTCCAAACCATGGTTTGGGACATACAAACTACAATCCAAAAGTGCATTAAATGATTGGTCTATTGCCTTTGAATTCAGCCCCATAATGATGAGTGCGGGAGAATTGGAAAGTGGAAATGCTGGAGAGCCTGCAAAGTTGATTAGGCAAAGGTACCGCGAGGCAGCAGACATTATCCGAAAAGGAAAAATGTGTTGTCTCTTCATCAATGACCTTGATGCAGGAGCTGGTAGGCTTGGTGGAACCACTCAATACACAGTCAACAACCAGATGGTGAATGCAACCCTCATGAACATTGCTGACAACCCAACCAATGTCCAACTTCCTGGCATGTACAACAAAGAGGAGAATCCCCGTGTTCCAATCATAGTCACTGGAAATGACTTCTCAACATTGTATGCTCCTCTCATTCGTGATGGACGTATGGAGAAGTTCTATTGGGCGCCTACTCGAGATGACAGGATTGGTGTCTGCCAAGGCATTTTCAGAACAGATAGTGTTCCCAAGGAGGATATTATCAAGCTTGTTGATTCCTTCCCTGGACAATCTATTGGTAGGTCATGCCTCAATCTATTTGCTAATTCTTTATTTTCATTAACAATAGAAATTTAAGACATTGCTATCAGATTGTATGGATGAAATGTGAATAATCAATTATTTGACGCACTTCTATGTAGACTTCTTCGGTGCCTTGAGGGCTAGAGTCTATGATGATGAAGTCAGGAAGTGGATTTATGGTGTTGGCGTGGAGAATGTTGGGAAAAAGCTGGTGAACTCAAAGGAGGGACCTCCAACTTTTGAGCAACCAAAGATGACTCTTAGCAAGCTCCTTGAGTATGGAAAAATGCTTGTCCAAGAGCAAGAGAATGTGAAGAGGGTTCAATTGGCTGACAAATATCTCAGTGAGGCTGCACTTGGAGATGCAAATGATGATGCCATCAAGACTGGAAACTTCTATGGTTAGACCTTTGATCATAATGCCCTTGATGGAAAAAGGAAAATTGCTTTCGACTTCCATATTATTGTGGAATAATCATTTAGGATTAACAAGACTAAATAAAGGTTGCCTTAATTGTTTGGTTGCAGGACAAGGAGCTCAACAAGTTCATGTTCCTGTCCCTGACGCTTGCACTGACCCTACTGCAGAAAACTATGATCCAACAGCCAGAAGTGATGATGGAAGCTGCACATACAAATTTTAGGTGATCATTAGGAAAATTGTGGGCAGATAAATAGAGCTTTGAAACAGCAGAATAAAATAATGTTACTATGTTTTCCTCACTAGCATTCACTTCTTTTTATGTAAGATCTAGATTTTGTATTATTGTTGGTGTATCCCTTTAGTGGGTTTTATGGGTGACAATGTGACATCTTATAGCTAGCATAATTAGAAATATATATCCTTTCCTTTAGGTTTCACTATCATGTTTCCGGATTGGGGATTGGGGATTGGTCTGATCGAGTGACGAATCCAATTTTTTTTTAGTGAAGACATAAAAACAATTTATAATATTTTCATATTTTTAAAATATTCTATAATTTCTTTTATTGTCAATACTACCAAAATTAAAAGAATAAAGTAATAAAATTTGTATCCATTTATTTATTTTTATTTCTTGTATTTTTTACATTCATTCTATAAAAAAATATCTTGTGGGGGACAAATGATTTTTTACACATATACAAATAAAAATATTAAACTTGTGGGGACAAGGTCAATTGCATCCACCCTATAAGGTGCATCCGCCACTGATCGAATCAATAGTACTAATAATGTGTTCATAAAGAGTAAGAACTTGTCTTAATTTATGAAAAAAGGAATGTAGCTAAAACTATGATAGAGAAATACTAAAAGAAAGTTTCTTAGTAATATTAAAACTACCCTAAATTCATAATACGATAATACTGATGTGTTCTAGAACACATCAGTATGTTAACTACAGGATGTATTCACATGAACAAATACTCATTCGGAGGCAAAACTGCCTTATACTCTTGTATAACATTATATCCAAAATAAGAGAGAGCCTAGAACGAGAGGATAATAAATCAGAATCCATGTAAAGATCGAAATCAAATAACATTATTCCAAAGGTATGATTTGGTAATTTCTTATAAATAATGAGAACTAGCTGTTCAATACTGCTTACAATCAAAAGCATAATACAGACGCACAGGAACAAAAAGAACCAGGGCAATCAGTGAGCTAAAATTGCTAGAGACAAACATAAGAGACACAATTCTATTGCAAATAACACTGTATGGTACAAAGTTAGAAAAACAACAACATACGAACCATATCGAAATCCCTAACAATTTTTTTTAAGTGCCTATTTTAAGTTAGCTTGAGATCATTCCCTCCCAGATGAGGGCGGAGGCAAACACTGTATTGTCATCTTTTAAGCGAATCTCTTATATATTACAGTGCCTGGTAACTGCTTTTCTTCTATTTCATTTGGTGGGATATATATGGCCCCAATTTGATGACAATAATTTCAACCACTGGGGTTTGTCGGTGGAAACAAGGTAACAACCTCAGTGGTGAAGTCACAAATCACTCGCAACTCTATTCATTCATTCATCCATTCACAAATAAAAATTCTACTAGTTCTCAAATTTTTGCAATTCAATGCTTCAAACACAAACAGTATGGAGAAATCAAAGAGAAGATGAAGACATTCAAAGTAAATTCAAAAATATCTTATACAGTCACTAATAGGTGAAATCACAGGTGAAGATATAAGGAAGATACCTGAGATTAGGGATTCTTCAGCTCTGCTAAAAAAAATCATTGCGTCAAACCTAGGGCTTTTGCGGAATTCTGTGAGAGAGGAACAAATTTGAATGAGTTAAAATCTACGAGAGCTCTACGAGAGAGAGAGAGAGAGAGGGAGGGAGGGAGGAAGAGAGAACTCTACGATAGCTCACTCTTTTGTGAGCTCACTCTACAACAAAATGAAAAATCTGTGATGCCGCAAGTATTTATGGATTCATTATCGTCAATTCAAACCTACTGCACATGAGTTACATTTTTAAATATTTTCCGCTCTAAGAAAATGGTATTCAAGACGTCCGTAAGCATAGGTCTACCTATAAAAGTTACACCTACAGTCATAAATCTTAACCTACATAATAATAAAATAACTATAAGCATAAGATTTTTAAAATTTTACCTATACATAACATTTGTAGGAAGAGGTTATTTGAATTTTACTTATACCAAATAATGATAGATATAAATCTTTAAATTTTACCTATGTCAAATGGTTATAAGTAGAAATATTTTTTGACTTTTTCCTACAATAATTTATGTATGTAGGTGAAAGCGTATGCAAAGTATAAGACATTTTTCTTGTAGTGTTAACTATTGACTAAGACTGATTATACTAAATGGTTGACCTTAATTAGAAAATTTTTCTTGACAAGGACATAAGGAAACTATATATGAAATGGTGTATATTAATAGTTATATTCAATTATAAAACTAGTGATTAAAATTAATATGAATACATTTCTCAATTATATTCAATAGTGCAAAATCAATTATGCAGAAATGTAAAACAAGTAGACATAAAACATTTTTGTGAGGAAGACTTCCCATCAGTATGTACATGCAACGTGAACGCGAACTAGTACTGATGATACTATGAGAGGACTAACATGATGACTCTTCAAGCGTCTTATGCTAAAGACAAATAAAAACCACCAAAGTTGGTTGTTTTATTCCTGTTCCTTGTTATGTTGACGGCCTATAATTTAAGGATTAAGAATTTAAGATTAGGCTAAGGTATATGGTTACATGGTTATCAACAGTCAAAATTGAGGCATGTGCATCAATTGTAGCCGAAGATTAGATTGGAGGAACGTTCCCTTAAAAATAAGGACATAATTACATAATCAACTTAAGATTCAAATGAAATACCCAATCGTCAGTTGGAATTTTGATCACAAATTAGAGACATGGTTATTAATATTTATGTACCCATAGATATCCTCAAGTCATAAGCCAGAGGAGTGGCCTAGCTGGATATTCCATCAGTCATGACTAGACACCCTTTACTCTTGGTTAACCCCCCAAGGCCATAGCCAAACACCCCAGGCCATAGCCGGACACTAATTGTATATATGATGAGATACAAGTTGGCTCTACGGAAGATTAAGCGGAGAAGTTTACCTAAAAATTAATCATCATCATTCATCAAGACTCATTAAGGTATAACCACAAATTAGGATTTCCGCTAATCTAAAAGGCCCACGAATCCTAAGCCCATAAATATGTGTATATAAAGGGTGATATATTTTAGGTAACATACTATTATTCATTCTTATTTATTACTCTCGTTTACTTTATTTTGTTCAAGCCAATGCATCAAAATGTTTTTACATTTACCTACTCTTGTCGTGCCGAAGAAGGAGCTTACCAAAAAAGGACGAGAAGTACAACATACCAGATAGAAAAAAAATGACCCTAATATCCTTATGCAGTTACAATTTAACTTATAGATTATTATTTTTTATTTGTAAGAAGGAATCAAACTCATGTATCAAAAAGTTTATAATTGACTCACGCACATTGTTCAATCAACTAAGTTAAATTCTTTTGATTATGAAACAATGAAACAAATTTATTACACGACAGGAAATATATTCAGGCCTTCATTGTTTTACAAAGCATTGAACCTAACCCAAGACTTATTCCTTGATCAATCAACTTTATTACTTGATTGATCTAAGCTTATTAAAGACAGAAAATAATACTCAATCAAATGTTACATGAGATTTATCTGCATTCTTAAACTTAACAACAACTACTTTTTTAGATAGAACTAAACGTCTATTTTGTTCACCATCAACATATACCCCAACATCTTCACATGAGGTGTTGCCATCAGCACAGAAAACAAGCTTGTAATCAAAATTATCCTCCTTAATTTGGAACTTTCCCGTCATAATTCGTTGACTAGGTTAATCAGCTACGTTGCCAATGCCCACATACCACAGTTTGACCAATTCATCCATAACAAGCAACCGAGTAGATGAATTATTGTAGTTAGGAGCATTGGTGAATTCGATGCTTACCATTTCATTTGTGAAGATGATCATTATTCCTTAGGTGTGAATTGATGCTGGCAAGCCAAGATAGTTCTTTGAGGAAGATTGAACAACTGCAAGAGGGTGTGTCACACCAATACTAGCAAGTGTGACTCCCACCCTCTTCAACAAATTAAACTAGGTAAGATTGATGAAATAGTCACCCCCATTTTCTAACATGTTATCTGATATGTGCCTAGCACATGAGGTTTCCAAGCGCAATTAGATCGTTAAATGAATCGTTTTATCTGATAAATAGCTTTCAATTGGTGTGAATACAACTTATGTGCTTCAATGAGGTATTTTCGTCAAGATTGGATGATTAGCAGGTGAATTAGCAAGGAATTATGTAGAGAATCGAAGAAGGTTTGGCGCCATCAAGCTTATGTACAATCAGGGGTACATAGGCTAGTTCTGCATGATGACGCCATCAGCGCCAGTCCGCGCCTGGAGCGCCACCGTCTTTGGAGTATGGCGCCTGGAGTGCCATGTCCGCGCCTGGGGCACCAGAATTTCTGCAGTTCAGCGCCTGGAGCGCCATTCTGACGCCCAGAGTGCCACAGTTTCGCCAGCTAGTGCCTGGAGCGCCATGACCGCGCCTGGGGCGCCATTATCTCTGGAAGTTGGCTCCTGGAGCGTCGTGCCAGCGCCAGGAGCGCCACAGGTCGCAGAATCTGTATAATCAGGGCAAAACAAAGATTTCACTGGCTACTCTATAAATAATGATGTAATATCTGGAATTTTAACCATGTGTTTAAGCCTAGATTAAGCCGGATTAAGCATAAGATTAAGAATTATAAACATGCTTTGGAATCCTTTGAAGAAAGCTTAAGAAAATAGTTGAGAAAAAAAGAAGAAAACAGTTTCGAACATCTCACGCTATCAGCGTGGGATGCCGCGCTAACAGCGTGGATCATTCGAATGAATGGCGCTATTAGCGTGGATATGGCGCCAGTAGCGTGGATTATTCGAATGGATGGCGCTAGTAGCGTGAGGTATGGCGCTAGTAGCGCGAGATGAGTAATCAGGCCTTTTGTTTCGACCATCTC
>PYAF01001414.1:18547-46414 GCA_007407185.1 Glycine tomentella | reverse complement strand
ATAGTTGATGCCTCGTGATCAGAGATGTACCTATATATCTAGATGAAGCCTCCGCTAGGGATTCATGCAAGAGATGTGTCGAGTATATAGATGCAGCCTCCCTGTGAGGAGATGATCCTATATACTTAGATGTAGCCTCCGCATGATGGTTATGGATGTGATAAATGGCTGTATGCCATGATTATGCCTTAGTTTTGGCGGATGATGTGTTTAACCTGATTGTGGTCAGGTGCATTGTGTTTGATGATTGGTTGAATGATTCACTGATGATGATTGCGATTGTGTTTGATATATATATATATATATATATGTATGAGTATGCCTTGATATTGATACTGATGAATGTGTATGAGCTGAGTCCTTGCTATTGTATGATTCTTTGAGATGGTAGTACATTGATTGCATGTACATTGATCAAGTTATTCGATGATATGAATACTCATGTTATGATTATGTGGTGATGTTTCATGAGTGTGTGGTGTATGAATACAAGCCATGAGCTTGTCCTGGTTTTCATTAATAGATAGATATATATGGACTGTGTATGTATCGATTATTTGCGACTGATGTGAATGATGAGGATAATTATGTGATATGTATGTATTGTCAATGAACCAGGGGAAGGAAATACCTTCAAGGGCCCTGAGTTTACTGAGATTTTATATCTCACCCCTTGTGTGGGGCTATGTTTTGCAGGTGACTCTTCCAGAGTAGCAGAGAGATCCCAAGGCAAGAAGCCTATGCAGGATTAGCTGCTGGTGGATACCTTAGGATAGAGGATATGAGCATGTGGCTAGATGTTTTGTATTTTGCTTTGATTTTGTTTTGATGTACCCTGAGGGGGAGTTATTTGTACTATGTACAGTTTTGTATTGTACAGAGGAACTTTATATGTATATTCACCATATTATAGTGTACAGTGTTATACAGATGACATTTGATGATGTCACTATTAGTAGTTGCTTCCAAACTGCTTAAACTCTGATTGATTATCTGTTTGATTGTGATGTATGTTTGGTAATGACCCTGATTAGAAAATTGGGGCGTTACAAATGATGCCTCAGCACTGAAGAGGGGACTTTTGGACGAAATTCAGCACCAAAGGAAGAAGAAGAAGGCTTGGGAGCCGAGCTAGGGTTTGGGTGTGAGGGGAAGAGGGTTCTTCCCTCTTTCCTTCCTCTTCTTCCTTGTACATATCATCAAGCTTGCTTCTTTTTGTTGTACCAAGGCCATCCATGTTAGGTTTGGCTAGTTTCCTTTTGTATTTAGGGCAAACATTCAATGTAACTTTCATTTGGATTGGGTTGAATGTTATTATTCATTAATGCTATGTTATTTTACTGCACTTTGCTTGAATGTCTCCATCTTTTTCTTAGACTTGATCAACCTAGGTAAGAACTTAGAGCTAGGATTCACAATAGGGATATTGGGGCCTTAGTCTTGGAACTAAGTGTGGTGACTTGCTTTACATCACCTAGGGATAGGGGTGTAGGTTTGCAATCTCATTAAATGCATCACTTAATGCTTAACCTAATAAATGCTACTAAGGGATTAGGGTATTGAAAAGGGTTAAAGGGTTAATGTTACTAAGGGATTAGGGCTTAACTATTATTGAATGAGAATGCATGATTGAGTAGCTAGTATAGATGAATGTAGTAAACGATCCATGTAAGAATGTCAAGAGCATGGGGTGTGGGTCTCCCTAGCTACATTAGCTTACGTTTGGTACAACCATTATCTATTTTGTTTATAATACCTTATGTTTATATTTAGCTTTTAATTTACTTTGTCCAACAACATTTCTCTCAAATATCTTTTGTCATCCAACCTAAGGATACGATTTATGATTTAATTGGTCAAACAATCCTCGTGGGAACAATATCTTTCTTATCACTTTTATTACTTGAGCGACTGGTGCACTTGCCGAGTACGCAACATTATCATCTGTGTCATGACCACCACTAGCAATGGAGGCTTCATGTTAAATGCAATTAGGTGAAGGAACAAAAGGGAAAACAATGAATACAACAAATTCATTGGCAAAAAATTTAATTTAATATAAATTAAATAAAAAATTAGAAAAATGGTGCAAATGGGCCAATAATTAGGAAAATGGGACACTCAATCACGCCCATTTGGGGCGTGTTTAAACACGCCCAAATGGGGCGTGTTAGTGCTGGTGATGACACGTGGCAAGGAAAAAAGGGGGGTGTGGGGTTTTCGCAATATTTTCGTAAATTACGGAAGGTCATAACTTTTGACTGGGACGTCCGATTGATGCGAAACCGGTGGCCACGCCCTCGAAATTGAGAGGAGAAGGCCTGGGCAAGTTCCAAAGAGGTCTTGCCCAAAAATGTTTCCCAAAAGAGGCCTCTAAGTGCCTCAAAATTGCGATTTAAGCTTCGGAGCCCCAAAAAAATTTTTGTTTTCTGATATTTTATCTACTCAATTAGTGAATTGCAAGCTATTCTTTATTTATCTAATTACTTCTCTTAATTTCAAGCATTTTGACATAAAATACGTCTTCATCGGACATTGCTACGAGAAATTACGACTGTTGAAAGTTATATGCATCGTCAAATCTACACTATATGAATGTGAATTTTTTATAAAAATTGTAAAATTTTAGTCTGCGCCTAAATGACCATCTAGCTCTCACTTTGCTACCTTACTTCCTTACTCCTTTCTCCCTTGCCCACGCGCCTAAACCCTCGAACTCGAACCCTTACTCTCTTGCCCATTGCGCCGCTAAGTGCCCACTCGAACCCTTAGGATTTAGGGTTTAGGATTTAGGTTCTCCCATTCACCTTCTTCATCAGCTCATGCTCATAGTTGTCAGAGTAACCCTTTAATTCCCGCAAACTACTCTCAGAGTAACCCTTGTGGTCATGGCTCTTGCGGAATCAAATCACGCTATGGCAAGGACTATTATGTACGCCCCATCAACTTAACCAACATCAACAGTTAATCATTAACCCAAAGCCCTAAACCCCTAACACTAAAACCATAAACACTAACCAATTATCCAAACACACTACCCCTTAGCCCTAAACACATAAACCTTATCCCCCTAAACCATTCACCTAATCCAACAGTTAATCATTAACCCAAAGTCGTAAACCGCTAAACCCGTAAACTAAACCCACTAAACCCTAAACAATTAACCAAATCCAACAGTTAATTAACCCACAACCCTAAACAAATTCATAAATTTCCAAAATTATACTGTAAAATTGACGATGCATATAACTTTGAACAGTCGTAATTTCTCGTAACAATGTCCGATGAAGACGTATTTTATGTCAAAACGCTCGAAATGAAGAGAAGTAATTAGATAAATAAAGAATAGCTTGCAATTCACTAATTGAGTAGATAAAATATCAGAAGATAAAAAAAATTTTGGGGCTCCGAAGCTTAAATCGCAATTTTGAGGCACTTAGAGGCCTCTTTTGGGAAACATTTTTGGGCAAGTCCCATTCAAAACTTGCCCAGGCCTTCTCCTCTCAATTTCAAGCGCGTGGTCACTGGTTTCGCGTCAATCGGACGTCCCAGTCAAAAGTTATGACCTTCCGTAATTTACGAAAACATCGCGAAAACCCGCACCCCCTTTTTTTCCTGCCACGTGTCATCACCAGCGCTAACACACCCCATTTGGGCATGTTTAAACACGCCCCAAATGGGCGTGATTGAGTGCCCCATTTTCCTAATTATTGGCCCATTTGCACCATTTTTCTAATTTTTTATTTAATTTATATTAAATTAAATTTTTTGCCAATGAATTTGTTGTATTCATTGTTATACTTGTAGAAGTATCACTACAAAAAAAATGATTTAGCGACCGAATAATATGGTTGCTAAATCGTTATATTCGATTGCTCAATTTGTTAACGACCGAAATGGCAACCGAAATCACTATGTCGCAAAAAAAACTCGAGTCGCTAAGTCCTTAGTCACCGAATTCTTATTCGGTTGCTATTTAGCAATAGCAATAAAATGAATTTTGGTCATCGCGTATTTGGTTGCTATTTTGCCTCGTACCATTTTTGGCACCAAAATAGGAAGTTGCTAATTCGGTAGCTAAGAATTACAAAATTTTAAACATTAAATAAATTAAAATAATAGTTGGTCATTACTTCAATAGCTATTGAATAATTAATTTTAAAAAAATTTAAAAAATTTCATTCGCTCGCTAATTCGGTGGCTATGATATAATAAAATGTATTTAGATATAATTCGGTCGCTATTTAATAATTAATTTTAGAATTAAAATGTAGTTCTGTCGCTAATTGAGTCTCTATTTAATATATAATTTTTAAAGATAAAATTAATTTAAAATACAATTTGGCTGCTAAAGGAAAATATGATTTTTTTTTTCATGTTACATTTTGATCAGCTTAATAATTATCGATTATAAATTAATTTTTTAATTAAATTATATAATCAAACTTATAAATAAAAGCAGATATTCATAATGTGTAAATATATCTAATTACAAAATTCTAATTTAAAAATTAATAAAGTGCAAATTCAAAGTTATCAAAATTTAATAAAATGTAATGTCAAAGTTTAATAAAGTTCAAATTCATAACTAACATTACATAATCAAACTAAAATAATCAATAACTAAGAGTCTATTGTCATTTGATATGTAAGGAGATTGGAATACTTTTTTTTATCATTTTTATTTAATCGATTTACAATTTAAACTGTGTGATTTAAATTCTTTAATTTTTTTTAAGTAAATTAAATCATTCTATTTTTAAAATTAAGTGAATTTAATCCTACATGTTATCGCTTTTCTTTTGCCTAAACTCTCATTTTATAATTGAAAATCTTCATAAACAAAATTAATGAGCATTTTTAGTGCAAGATCTTAAGCAAAGATCTTGAGTTCAAGATCTGATTCTCACTAGATCTCTCAATAAAGGAGTTCAAGAGATCTCCAATATGGAGGATGAGTTCTTGTAGAATATCCCTTAAGATCCACACATTATTTAAAAATAAAAAAAATCTTTATTTTTCTCTCTTCTCAAGATCTCAAAATGAGATCTACCATTAAAGAAAAAATGGAAGAGATCTTGAGAGATCTTTAATTCTATGTGACACTATAGGTCTACCAAAAAATAGTCTAAAATTCCAATTTGAAATCTATCACTAAAGATGTTGTTTTAAATTTTCTCTCTCTCCAAATTTCACCAACTAAAACATTAAACTTTGACAAAGATAATCTAATTTTTTTCTATTATATTGATATTAATTTTTTTTCTCTTTTACATCGTGTAAAACATTTCTAAATTTCATTAATTTCTAACTTTTAAAATTTTAAAGTCATGTGATATTCTAAATTTATAGTACAATGTTAAATATTTTAATATCAATATAATAATTAAATGACTAATATAATTATAGTATAACTATAAGAAAAGAAGGGAAAAAAAAGACTAAAAACTAATAATGTAGTTAACCCATTTTTTTTATCTTGTGAAACACTGACATCAAAATTAGAAAGTGAGACATGGAGACATTTCATTCTATTTTTTATATTATGACTAAAATTAAAGGACTTTCTATCTGTTTTAACAAACCATTTTTTCTGCCATCAAATAACAGTTAATTACTTTCTCATTGGTTGTTGCTGATAGGATATTGTACAAGTGGAAGACTAAGATATTTTCCTAGAACAGTCCATATAGGGAAAAAGAGAACCACGCAAAACCAACAAAGAACATTTTAAAAATAAAATCAACCATTATTGAGATGAAGTGTTCTTTTACAAATTAACAAGGTATTTGCGAGTTGAGACACTAAATTCACACTCAGTAATTCTATTTTTTTTTTTAGATGACAAGAGGAAGAGAAGATTGACATATTTACATTCTTACATGAAAAACTTGCATTGTTCAGTAAAGAAAATTTCTAAGATGCATAAAAAGCTTTAGTCACAAAGCAATTCCAATTATAACATTAAAAAGAGTTTTAAAGTAGATATTAATTAGCATTTTTTTGCCTTACCAAGGTTGATCCTCTGATTTCAGCTGCAGAGCGTGAAAGCATTGCAGATTGGGTCACCCATTTAAACATAAATCAATTATGCCTTTTAGAAATCAATAAACACCGACTCCTGACTTTCCTAAGAAGCAGGGCTGAATGCATATGGTATCAACATAACTAAGCATGTATAAAACAGCATTATTCAAGCAGACCGGAGAAAATTAATAATCAAAAAGTTGATCTTCCTTTAAACATATAATTGTAATAAATGTGAGTAATGCTACTCCCATAAAATTCTGTACCCAAGCTCTTAACAAACTCATTTTCTATTAATTAACAACCCATTTCTTTACTTTGTTATCAAATGAATGTGTTTCAATTGCTTCTCATCCAAACGCATAACAAAGCAAGAAACTTGTGAACAGAAATTTGAAAACAGTAGTATTACACTAAATATATAGCCAATCAGTCAGATTGAGCTCTTTGAACACTGATTTGAAAAGAAAAAAAAAAAGTGCATAAGTTAAAAAAAATAAGAAACCAAAAAATTCAAAAGACATAACTAGAATTAATCGCCTGACTAACATAAAGATTGCTTCCCATACCTTTAAACTCTCTTGCATCATTACATGCAAAAGGCCAGGTGTTTCTTTCTCAATCAATGGTTTTGTAGCTTCTGGCGTTAAATCTTGAGAGGTAATAAATGTAAAGCAAAAGTAAACTTAACAAAACAACAATTTTTTCAAAGTCATTAGGAACAGAAACGTACCAAGAGAAATTATGAGATCCATTTGCTCAATATCACTCCATATATCATCTTAGAATGTTCTGAATTTTTGCCACATTATTTGTAACCACAGCAATGGCTACACTCAATTATTTTGTTTAAATTTTAATTTAAAAAGATTTTTAAAGTATAAAAATGAAATAATAAATAATTTCAACTTTTTTTAAGTTCTAATTTTTTACTTTAACTTATAATACTACAAAAAATCCGCTATTTCCGACGGCCAAAATCCGTTGGAAATGCAAAAAATCCGTCGGTAATTTCGAATTTCCAACGGATTTTCGACGGACAAAAATCCGTCGGTAAAATGGTCATTAGAAATTTAATCGACGGATTTTTGTGTCTATCCTTTGGTAATTTCCATCTTGTGTCCATCGGAAATTACCAACGGAAATATCCGTTGGAAATTTTTGACGGATCATTCCGTCGGAAATTATCGACGGAATAATCCGTCGGAAATTCTATCGATAACTAATTTTCTATGATTTTGTATTAATTTTTTATTTAATGTCAGTTATTTGAGTATATTTTTTCATTTGTATTATTTAACATTAATATTGAAATTAACACATACATGCAATTAATAATATATTCAAATTCATTAATCCCTAATAAATGTTAAAACAAATTAACTAAAATTCAAAATAAATGTAAAATAAAAGCACAATGTCTATTTAATAACAATAATGAGAAGCACAAACGTATCTAAGCTGAATATATAATTCAGTAAACTAGCATGCTAACCTCAATCCACAGAACTTATCTAAGCTTGTCCGATTCTGAATTCCCAGCTTCTATAGAAAGCAAGTTGTGCATTAAACTATCAAATATTTTAATGTTAGAAACATATTTTACAAAAATTATTCTATACCTCGTGTATGTAAAAAGATTGACTAATAAATAATGATTTATATATTCTTTTGTTATGAGATAGAAATTAATAAAATATATATAGTTAAAGAATAAACATTGATGCATATAAGGTATGAGATAGAAATTAATAAAATTCACGTACTAGAAATCTCGAAAACCATTTGGATTGATATCAACAAATTTCAATAAACAAGAATGCCAGGACATAACCACTAGCCAAGCTATTTTGTTGTTCAAGTGCTCATTATAAAACTAGTAAGGTAATTTTTGACTTTGAATTTAATTAGAAGAAGGAACACATACCTTTGTCTTTAAGACTGCTCCCACAGTTTTGTATCATCCTAGCCCTTTACTAGCCCCCTCACTACAACTAGCTTTTGCTTTTTTATGAAATCAATGACTTGTTTACACAAGTAAGATTATCATGTAACAGGTACTGTGATTGAGATAAAAAGATAATGTTATTATTATAGTACTAGTAATCACTGGAGAAGAATACAATGGAAAGTAAGTGGGGAATATGGAATCCAATGTTATTATTATAGTACTAGTAATCACCAGAAGAAATTATAGTACTAGTAAGCATGATCAAAGAAAGATTTAAAACTATTGTGGGTTCCTGTAATTACATATCTAACTATCACTAGTGTTGTTTGAGCTTTGCCAATTAAATGAGCTTTCACCCTTATGGCCATATAAGCAAGGGTGAAATCATATTTAGACTTTTGGTGCAAATATGGCCGAAAGTAAAACAAAAAAAGAAAAAGCAAAAAGAAAGACAAATCAGTGCCAAGACACATTGAACCAAAATTTGGAATTCCAAATAAGTTTGATCAATGCTCGTTGTAGAATATTATAGTCCAAGGAAACTCTTCTATATATAGATAGTAAACCTCCAGAGGTGAAATATCAACAAAATTTCCCTATCTGCCATGATGAGGCTTGTGCTTTCAAGAAGTGAACCAACCATAACATCATAGACATAAAACCTTGACCACACCTTCGCTTTTAAAAAATAAGGAAGACAATTAATTGATGAAGTAAAAAGCTAAAAGATTGGCTTAAACATACTTGGACCCTATAACAGGACAATTCTCTAAATCCCAAGTAAGAAATATTTAAGTTTTCAGAACATACAAAACATGGTATTTGATCAATCATTTCCCTTTGGTTTGGGTAGATAATAGTTAAATTTTAGCAAGGACCAAAATTATAATCAACAAGTGAAAGTTAAAGGAACCATGTTAAACAGCTTAACAATAATATTTGAAAGCAGACATGCTAAAAACAACAGAAGGAAAAAACCAACAATAGGAATTCGTTCCAACAATATAATGATTAAATTTTGGATCTCACTCAACTATCAAGTATTACCTAACACTCTAATTACAAAAAACAAATGAAATGAAAGCATGCTTACAGCAATAGTAACACTTACAATAATGAGGCTGCTTTGCTATCTTGATGGACTGTTGTACCATGTCAATTCCTCCAACAAGGTAGAGAAAAAGGATAAGATGTCAATTAAATAGATTGTTTAATATGCATGTAATGAACAAAAAATTAACACAGTGCCTAACAACCATAGAAGGCTAAGTATATGTTGGAAAGAGTCTAGAGGGGAGAAACAAAACAAAATCAGCTATGAAGGAAGCAATAAAATTCACACATAATTAATCATTTCAGAAAAATAGATTGAAACTCACCACGGCACACTTGACACCAATTTCAGAACCTAGAGCTTCAAACTGTTCCACAATTTGAATAGCAAGTTCTCTAAATCATTAAATAGGTGAAAAATAGAAGAAATAAACTTGTTAAATATTAGTCAGAACAATTACAATTAATAAAATTTGAATATGAAAATCAAACCTTGTGGGAGACAACACACAAGCAAAGATCTAACAAGGAAATATAAACAGATCTAACAAGGGCATCTACTAGTTTTATCCACACATTCAACCTTACAAAGCATAAGCATACAACAACGGTCCTCAACCGTTAAAATGAAAGGAGACATCATTCCTTTCCATATAAACCTCTATGTCCTCTATCTTAAGGTTATAGAATTAACCAAATCAAAGCTATACAAGCCCAAAGTTCAACAATGAACAATATGGCTAAATGGCTTCTTCAACACAAAAATACCATTTATATAGCTTCCTGAGCACATATAGTACCAGTAACAAGGCTCATGCATGTTCTACAATCATCAATTAACCAACAGACTACCTATACATGCATTTCTCAGAGCCAAGAACCAAAGTCAATGAAACTAACATTTCAAAGCTAATCCTTCATCACAACAACCTCCTAAACATACTTTTCTAAAGGATCCAAGCCTAATTCTAGCTCTAGCTCAAAAGGATCACTATTCATCCCAAGAACAAAACTACAAATCAAATGGTAAAACTCGAGTTTCTTACCTCTAAGATGACAAGGAAGGCTAATGGACCGCTTCCCCAAGCTTGGGTGTCTGAGAATCGCCTCCTTTCCCTGCCGAGCTTGAGTTTTGTGAAGTCCCCTAGGAAAAGGGATCTCTCCGTTTGAAGCTTTTTAGGAAAAAGTGATGAAGGATTCTAGCTTATAGGGTGATTCCCTACAAGTTTCATGTTTGAAGGGAAGTATTTAGATCAAAGATGGAGTGGGTATGAAGCTCCAAAGCTCAACAATGGCTGCCAAGGCTCAGAGGAAGAAGAAAATAAGGTTCTGGCCCCCAAAATCGCGAAATGGGCCTTTTATACTTGTCCTGATCAAGTTCTTGCGCTGATAGCGCCATTCTGGCGCCACTTGCGCCAAGTTCTCGTGACAACAGGCCTTCTGGGCACTTATGGCGCTAATCGCGCCAATATGGCGTTAATCGCGCCATTTTCTCGCATCTATGGTGCTATTCATGCCATTTTGACGCTAATAGTGCTGGATTGCCGCATAAAATGGCATCTAGAGCGTCTACCACGCTAATCGCGCCATTACCACGCTAATCACGCCAGTTATTCTAGAGAAATAGCCTTCTGGTGCATTCTGGCACTACTAGCGCCACTTCTGGCGTTAACCGCGCCACTCTGGTGCACTTCCCACGTTAACGGCGCTAGTTCCCACGCTAACGGCGCCACTCTCTGTCTGTCGCAAAATCCGTTGCTAACGCTTTTTGTGACGGAATATAGTAAATTTATTTATTTTTTATTTTTTTTTTCATGGTTATTATACACGCTAGGAAAAAAGCCAAGAAATTCAACTACAGGCAAAAAAATTATTTTTCTTCAAATCTTTAAACGCTCTAAAGAATTTATTTTTCTCCAAACATTGTTGACTTCTGGGATGCAAAAGGTCTCTTCGACTGAGTCCTCGAGCTATTTTATAATATTTCCCACAAGATAGCCAAAAACACTTGGAATTACTATTGTCCATGTATTGGGTGAATAGTATAGAATTTGGAATTGTCATTGAGCAAGAGATTACACAATCTTTAAAGAAATAATAAAAAAAACATTGCAAAATTCTTTGTCATTGTTTATTACTTTTTTTATAACACCTTCAATATAATATTTAATAATTATGTTTATAGAAGAAAATTAAAATAAGAGCTTAAAAGGAAACAAATTACAAATTATAGTTAAAAGATAATATTTTAATTAATAGTTGGTGTGTTGATGTTATATTTAAGGATATTAAACAAGAAGACAAAGGTCCATCAACCGTAGCAAAGAACTACATGTTCATACTCATTTGTAAAGAGACAAAACTATCAAATGTTGTTTGACCTAAGTAGTTGAGTATTCTCATTTCTAAACCAATGATTGTATTTAAATTCAGTTCTTAAAATAAATTCAAATGTTTGGGTCTTAAATTCAAATGTTTGAACTATTTGACGAATCGGTTCTTTTAAACTAGTTTTAAAGAATCGATTTCAAATTGATTGTGAATGAATTTTGATTAACTAAATTAGTTGTAAATAAATTATTTTTCACCGATTTTGTTTTGAAAATCATAATTTACATCATTTTAAATTAGTCGATTTGACTTTAAATAAATTTGATTAAAGTTCAATTCATAACCAATTAAGTTTAAATAATTTTTTTTACACTCCTACATTGGTTTATGGTAGGGTTCATTGAAGTTATGGTTTTAGTTCTTTAAAATTTTTATTTATTTATTATTAATATATTTTAAAAAAATTAAATTTAATAATTATTTAATAAACAACACTAGTATCTTACTTAAAGTAATTACACACACTAAAAAATAAAGTTGTTAAATATTTATCCTTTAATTATTATTTATGATGGAATTTTTGTTTATCTTTCCTTTTAGTTATTAGATAATGACTTGCAAATTCTTAAATAAAATTATTTACAATAATATTATAAATGTTTTTACATCTTACAAGTATAATAATATCTCTTTTATTATTTTATAGAAAATAATAAAAATATCAAAACAAATGAGTAAAGCAAATATCTTACATGTTTAATGCAAAGTAAAGAATTTATAAATGTAAAATAATAAATTAAAATACAATTTAAATATTTTCCACGGAATTTTTCCGTCGATAAATCCGTCGAAAATTAAAATATTTCCCACGGAATATTTTCCGACGAAAATTTCCGTCGGTAACCTAAGTATTTCCGACAGAATTTTTTCGACGGAAGATAATCCGGCGAAAATTCATAAATTTTCCACAAAATATTTTCGACGAAAAAATTCGTCAGAAATGCTAAAATTACCGACAGAATATTGTTCGTCTGAAATATCCGTCGGAAATGCTAAAATTACCGATTGAATATTGTCCCTCAGAAATTTCCCACGGATAATTCTGTCAGTAATTTCTGACTGATAATTCCTTCAGAAATTACCGACGGAAATACCCGTCGAAAACTTCCCACAGAAATATCCCTCGGAAATGCTAAAATTACCGACGGAATATTGTTCGTCGAAAATTTCCCACAGATAATTCCATCGGTAATTTCCGACAGATAATTCCTTCGGAAATTACCGACGAAAATATCCGTCGGAAATGCTAAAATTACCGACGGAATATTGTCCGTCGGAATTATTCTGTCGAAAATATTCATTATATATTTTCCACAAATTTTTCCGTCGATAAATCCGTCAGAAATTAACATATTTCCCACGAAATATTTTCTAACCAAAATTTCCGTTGGGAAAATTACTGGTGGAATATTGTCCGTCGGAAAGAAGCTTTTTTTTTTTTTTGTAGTCTAAGTAACTTTTAAGTTAAAAAAAAACCTGGGCCAAACAAAATCTAAGAATATTTCGGAACTCTAACAAAAAATTATAATTTAATTATTTTTATTAATTTTTCTAGCTTAATTATAACTCAATTATCTTTATTAGTTTTTCATAAATTATTTTATAAATTTATCAATATAATATTTAATAATTATTTTTATACAAGATAATTAAAAAATGAGTTTAACATGTAATATATGAAATTAAAAAAAAAACTTGAGCTTCACTCTTTTACATAATCAAGTGAGAGTGGTTTCTCAAAATAAAAGTGGTATCTTAAAAAAAATAAGAGTATTGCATATTTATACATGTCAGTGTATGACTTTTTTTCTCATAATATAATTAATTTTATTATTTTTAAAAAATATTTAATCTTAAATTAATTGTTATAAAATGAAAAAAAAGTATTAATTTATTAACCTGTGCATCATACAAGAACACACACTAATAACTTTTAATCAATTATTAAGTTTTGTTTAGTGTATATGTTACACTAAAATCATATTGGACCTTATTGGGTTTCAATTAATCATTAATGCATATGTTACACTAAAGTTATATATTGGACCTTGATTGAGTCTTATTGGACTTCAATCAATCATTATTGTATATGTTACACTAAAGACGTATATTAGGTCTTATTGGATTGTCACTCAATCATTAGTGCATATATTACACTAAAATCATATTGGAAAGTGGTGAATGAATAAGTTAACTTTGAACCTTAATAAATCATTATTGGGTCTTGGTTAGTGAATATGTTAAATTAAGGCTTAATTGCAAAATTCATCCCGCTATTTTTTCTATTTCACCAAATTGGTCCTTCTACTTTTTAATTCACTATTTGAGTCTTCCTATATTTCAAAATTCATTATCTGAGTCCTCATAAATCGTTGACTAGTAAATTTTAAATGTTGACTAGATTAGAAAGTTGACTAATATTTGCTTAAAAAAATAAGAACTTTAAAAATGCTTGAAGAATGACTAAAATCATGGTTTTTGGAGTAAGTGGCACACTCCTTTACCACTATACTCATGTGCCTATTTGGATATGTGGTGCAAAATATAGTATTAATATGAGTTTTATGCAAAAATAGTTCAAACTTTAAACTTTATTCTTTTTAATGTTATATTTTTATAATCTGTATATATTATCTTTTAAAATATAGTATGAAAGATTAAATTCTATTTTCGCATAAATTAAAATATGTGCTCTTATATAAGCTTTATTTTTATTTTATATATTATATTTTTATAATCTTATATATTTTTATCACATTATTCAAAACTTATTTTATGCAATAAAAATATAATATAAATTTTATCATTAATGCATATTTTTTATATAAATTATAATTTCATAAAATTACAGTATTTTATTATCTTTTAAAATATTCATATATGTGATTTAGTGATAATATAGGTTACTTATATTAAGATATTCTTGTTAGTTATTATAATAGTCTTTTTTTTATTTATATTTAACTTTATTTAATCAGGTATGTAATTTTTTAAAGAATTAAATTATATAATAAATATATGTAATTAAATAAAATGATAGTATTTTTTGAATTTTTAAATATTTATTAAATTTAATTTTACCGCAAAATATACAAATAATATGATATCGATTCTCGCACGGTGGCTGAAATTTCAGGAACACTACCCTTGATAAGTATTAGTTCATTTCATATAGGAACCTAGATACAATAGTTTTAACCTCTCTTGGTATTATATTTATCTGTTGTCATATAGTATTAAGATCGTCATTCTGATTGTCCAAAGATGATATTTGATTAAGCGTTAAATATAGTTTTTTTCATAATTGTACGGGATAGAAGAAATGAAAATTTGAAAATATCAAGATGGTATCATGGTGGAGATTGAAGATAAAAATCATTTACGGAGCAGATTGAAAACACAAGTCATCAACAATGAAAATAAAAAACAAAAGTCATCAATGATAAAGATTATTGAAAGTTATTAGAATTAATTAATCGATAGTTAGGAATTAATCTTTCTCTATAAATACTAGTATGTTTCATATAATAAGAGTTGTAACACAAACATCCTCATATCCTCTTAATTCTACATGACATTCATAAGTTCACGCGATGTTGATGGATTGATAGGTTACAACACTGATTTCAACCACTATTTCAATTTCAATTCATAAGTTCATATTACTTTAATTTTTCCAATATCTATTTATTCTCGAATAAGTTTCCTAGGTGGAGTTCTAGATTTGTGATGGTGATAAGACTTTTTGGGTTTTGTCCTATCAGGCTTATTATTTTTATGATGTTTAATATGGACTAAATTAGTATCAACCAAACCTAAAGGCAAAGACCTTGTTCAACAGCCTGAACCAGTGGCAATCCATAGGCCTAAATCTCAAACTCAATACATCCCGAAAAACAAATACCAGAATGTTATTCAAATGGAACCTGAATTTTGGGATCCTAAACCAAACAAAATTCCCCAGAAAATCTTCCCAAAAGATTTCCAGGGTAACCAATTCAATTATAAAACCAATTTCAATAAGCAAAACAAGATATTTTTATGAATTTATTCTAGTTGATGCTAATTTAGTCCATATTAAACATCATAAAGAAAAATAAGTTTGAGCAAATAGCTTATTCAACGCTTCAAATCCTTAAGGTTCTAACACCAAGAGAATTTGGAGATTTGAATAAAAAAAATCCCAAAATTATGATCCCATTGGTTTTTCTTACTGGGATTATCAAATTGTCTGACATAACGTCTTCTATTTTCAAAATAAAGACTTTATGCATTCGTGGCTAATTTATTTCAAACAAAATGTTCAATATAAATTTTCTCAATGGTTCATTCTTTGGTGGAATTATTTTGGACCAGTCCTTGATATTCTTCCTTCGGAAGTTTTGTCTGGATTGACAACTTTTACTAAGAAATATGAGTTTGGAGATGATCCCTTTCCGACAGACTTACATTTCTTTAGTAAAATGTCTCTCGCTTGGATCTTCCAATGGTGATATGTTTATGGAAGTGTTATCCCAAAGGAAAACTTCCTATGCTGAGAAGACAAGCCCTGGTCAAACGGTGGTCTCAATTTGATCATTCCCGGGCTCATCCAGACCAAGTTAAACTTTGGTTCAAAAGTCGTCCAAAGTGTAACAACCTAATATATTTCTAGAAATTTTTTTATTACAGTTTATTTTTAAGGAACATATATTAGTAAAAATTAATTTGAATACATATAAGTTTTGTAAGTGGAAACCTTCTTCATTAGACAGAACTGATTACTTGTTGCATTATTTCATGTTTTACAAGTACAAGATCTTCCATACACCACCCTAGTCCCTAGTTATCATACACGAGTTAAAGATTATACATATACTCGGATAATAGGTTGCATGGTAATAATATAGTGATTTCTTTCCTCCTTTATGTACCATCCCCAGTCTAGAACATCAAGAAAGACGATTACTGTTGCCATCTATAAAAAAATTGAAACAAATCTAGTGAGAAATAAAATTTCTCAGTAAACAAAACTAAACCATCAAATACGTTAGTACGTTAGCAACCATCAATAAAATCCATACAATAAATAATTAGTCAACAACATAATATTCTCAAGCTACAAACAACATGTTAGTAATTTAGCTAGTAAACCATAATATACCTTCTAAATAATTTCTAATTCCTTTATACCTTCACAAGAAAAGATTAAAACTTAGTCTAGACCTTATGATCTTCTCAACTTATTACTCTACTATTTAATGATCAATCTGAACCACTTGAGTAATTAGACCTTTCATCCCCATACCATTCAGCCTCTACTTCATAAAATTAATTTTAAATAGTTCCAACATAAACATATAAGCAAACAGTCCAAAATTCCATTCAAATCAAGTCTAAAGGTCATCAAAATCATGTCTAAACATTACTAAAATTTCAGCATTTAAATCATCAACCTATCCTAGTATTAAATCAACATATTCACATCATAAAATACCCTTCAAGAATTTGAAAATTCAGCCTAATAGGATTAGCCATAAATCTGCACCATTACACATAAAGGTTAGTCCAAATAAACCCTTAATTAAAGATTGAAGCCTAGCCTTCCTCAAGTGAATTAGATTTGCAAATGACTAGATGGCTGCCCTTCTTGGAAATCTTCAAGAAAGAAATTCTTTAAAAGAAGAAAAATTGATGTATAGGACAGTGGAAGTGAAACTACGGTTGTGAGAAACTAAGAAGGTGAGAAGTAAAAAGAAAGGTGCAAAGAAAGCAAGTAGTTGTAGGATGAGCTTTGAAGCTAGGAGTTCATGTGTAAAATTTTTTGTAACACCCTTAGCTATTTATAATAATTTAATTAGTTAAGTTTTAAGTGAGTTAGTTAGATTATAACTGGATTAGTAGTTAGTTTAGTTAGAATTTAACTAACCAATCATTACTTAAGGGATACTATTTTCTTGGTCAAAGATTCCTTAATCCTTGACTTGAGCAGCTGAACTTAGGGTATGTGGAACATGGCTGGGCAGCTGAACTTATTTACTTGGTTCTTACAATTACACATATACACAAGGCCATGATTTACCTTTTTCTTTCAGCCTTAAAAATTCACAACAGCCTACACCTTCACAATTTGCTTCTAGTTTAGTGTTTTGATGCAAGATTCCCCTCATTTAATGACCCATGTGCACGTGGAAATGGATCTTTCATGAGGAAACCTCTTATTGGTCCAAGCTTGGCTGAAAATTTTGGTCCTTGTGCCAAAATTCTAGGAGTTACACATTGCCAAGACTAGATTTTTCTTTCAAATAGCTAGAAAGTTTTTACCATATATGGTTTGTTCTTTCTATATTCTGTACTAATTTACTAGTCCAAAAATTCTTAGCTTTTAGTATGTTAAACTAGACTTCCTAATCTTTCTAACAAGGTATCACTTGCCTCATCTGGAGTTCTAAAACTCCATCTATAGTATTTTAAAAACTAAACTCCAAAGTTGCCAACAAGCTCAAATTGGGGCAATAACATCTCTTGGTGTTTTCATGACTGCAAGCATTACATAATCTAGATTTAGCTGAAAGTTTTATATGTTATAGTTGACACCTAGATCTTTAATTACATATATCATACACGTAATTTGAGTAAGAAATGAGAGAGATAAAAAATTTTAAAACGGGTGGCAGTGGCTTTTTTTTAGTATGCACATTTTTGGACAACATGTGTTTAATTAAATTCTGGGCATGATTTCATTGCTCAGTTTGGTCCCATATTTTAGCACAACATAGAGGACATCCTAAGATTTAAAATGAATGGTCAAACACCTTGTTTGGTTATGTATAGAGGGAGATATAAAATTCTATCCTATCCTTCTTGTATCACACTATCATCACATATTCACAATTTATTCCAACATAAATATAAGCTCAAGATAAAATTTTAAGGATGTTACACAAAGCTAATCAAGAATGCTGATCCTAAAACTTGTCAGTTTCTAAATCAAATGTCGGTAGCTCTTTCAGCTTTGGCGGCATCATCAACAAAAGAAAAATTTGCTGAAAATATGCATATAGTCTTTAATCTTATGAAGAAAGAAGAAGAAGCTTCTTCATCCTCAAAAAAGCTTGATAAAAACCTCTTTTTCATCCTCAGATGACTTCAATCAGAATAAAGATGAATATTTCAGAATAAATCTTGCTGAAGCTGACATCATCATTCCATCGTCTTTTCCTGCAGCTGATGACTGTTCACTGTAGCGGTAGGTCGTCCGATTTTGTTACCAGAACTGTAGCAACAGGAAAATTTTATGTCTTTAAAAGAGTTGCATCCCTCATTCTCTAATCAAGTTTTTTAGATTCAGATAGTTGTTCCCATAGGTATACCTCTAAGTTGCAATCTTGTAATTTTTTCTTTTGAGAAATAAAATCATCTTTTCTCATTTGCATGTTTTTATTATGTAATTGAATTTTTCTCTTCTCATCCACTCCCTCTCATCCCGACGGCTTGCTGCACTTGAGAGTTTTATTTTATATGTTTTAAATTTATAGTTTCTGCATAATTTTTGGTTCTTAGCCATGTAGAGTCCGTCTCTTATCATGTTTTCCATTTTATGCTTTGTTTCTTTTAATTCCCCTTTCCTAACTCCGCTTCCACCCCCGTATGGTATCAGAGCCAGATGGGGAAGTAGGAATATATGGCTAGATTTGGTTTATCTTTTAATTATTTGAACTATATTGCAGACATGAATTTGTTTTAAAATTTTTGTAAAATATTTAAAATCTGTTATATCTTAACTGGTTAGAATGATAAGCTGAGAAAGCTCTGATCTTGTGTTGTTGGGGTAGTAAGTCCTGATGAGATGAGGACAGTAAAACTTACAAATTTTTGGAATGCAAGATATGAACTTTAATATGAAATTAATTGGCTATAGTTATGAGATAAAAAAAGTCTAGAAAATAGTTTAATTGTTAAATTTTAACCCAGGTCTATCTTTATATTTTTATAGAACCAATGGATGGCAATGATATCAGGGGAAAGTTTTATGATAATTTCTTTATGTCTCATTTTTGCTCTTTTTCCTCCTGTTTTTCCTTCAAATCCTCTCAACCTTTATCTTCTTCTTTCAGTCCTTCTCAATTTGAAATTTTTTTAATCAAATCTAATCAGAATATCTTCAAAGAAGAAGTTTCTTTTGAAGATATTAATCAAGATCTGCATGATTGGAAGATTCCTAGGATTCTAGAAAATGAACTATACAGACCAGAAGGAAGTTACTTTCGCAAATCTGATTTCGTTATCAGGACAGTTGAAACTGATATTCGTCTTAAATCTGAGTTTGATGAAATCAGACTCCTTTCAAACAGCTCGATAAGGACACACAAACAAAAATACAGTTTTCTACTAATAAGATGTATACAAGTTGTTTCTAAACCCTTAGGCATAGAAGGTTTGAACACCTCAATTCTCTTATGCCTAAGAGATTCCCGACACAATCAATTCATAGACTCCATTCTAGGCTCGGTAGAAACCAGCCTTAGCAATAGACGAATTTACTTCAATTGTTATCCCGATAAGACTGGCAGCCTTGAGGATGCAAACATTGTGGATGTTTTAACCTTAGATGTCCAACTTTATGGTTTAGATATGAAAGTTGGATCTATCCCAGTTAATATCATATATTGAGTTCAGTACAAGGTAATGAACTCATGCATGTCTAGGTCTCTTAAACCAAGAAAAACTGGAGAAACAACTATGTTTCTCATTGATACATCCAAAGCCAAGGTAGTAATACCCAAAACCATCAAATAGGAAGATATTAATTTCCCTCAAACTTGGACCATGGACAAGGTTGCTCCAGCTAAACCCTAAAGCACACCTAGCTTTGAGTCTGTCAAACAATATGATTCTAGTAGGGTTGAAATCACCTTTAATAGGTCCAACTCGTTCAATACTGCTAGATTATCCTTCACTAGAGACTCCAGATCTGAATTATTTGGGTCTATTCTCTTTAGAAAATCCTTCTCTACTGTTCCAAGTGGAAGTAGTAGAATCAAACTTCAGGAGGTAGAAACCTCTTCTTCAATTCCTCAGGCAGTTTATCAGCAGGAAAATAATGAAGAAGAATCTAGATCTATTCCTTCTCCAACCTCTTCACCTATGCAAGGTTGTGAAGTTATCCATGATTAGTAAAACCTATATAGATTATGAAGCCCTTAAGTTAGATTTTCAACTCTGAGGAAGTGGCTCCTCAAAGAGAGTGGTTTCTTAACAATTATAGGGATAATCGTAAAGACCAAATTAGGGAAGAATTTTATTCTTTTCTTAATCGTGTTAAAACTCAAATCTTTTTCTTTGATTGGTTTAAATCTTATGCAGCTTATCATAAGATAGATTATCCTTTCATAGAGCCAAACACCATTAGTGTTATCACTTGGTATGATCTCAAGGATGGCCAGATAGTAAAATCTGAGTTTCCGCCTTCAACCAAATTCATCCTTCCCAATGTTAGGGATGAAAAACATAATCTAATCTTTGCCTCACCCTTTAAGTCTAAGGATGAGTCCGTGTTAGATATGATGAAGAGGTTGAGGAAGATCATGAAGAATCAAGTTTAGATAATCTTAAGTTTTGATTTTACATGCCCGCTCAAATTGATGGCATATGTACTTTGTTTAAAAGCTTGGTTCAAGAAAGATAAAATCCCTCATTCCTCACATAAAGTTGATTAAGTCATGCATACATTAGCTCATTAATTCATGATTAGGTCACACACATTACATGAATCATTTGGCATGACATTAAAGCATTAAAGTTTTCATAAAAAGTGTTTTTCACTATTTTAATCGATTACTGATCATCCTTAATCGATTAATTGCTTGGTTACAGAACTGCATATAAAGATATGAACACTTTAATCGATTACCAAATTCTTGTAATCGATTATATTCAGTTGACTTTGTTAAGTCGTTCTGTGATAATCGATCACTTGACGGATTAATCGATTATATATCCATCTGCATAATTTTTAGAAGAAATTTTATCGGGTTTAATCGATTACCAGATTATTGTAATCGATTAAATGAGCATTGATACGTTTTTCACACTCCCTGTGTTAATCGATTATTTGAGTGTTAATCGATTACATCAGTGCTTCAAAAAATCTAGATCCTCTGGAATAATAGATTATGACATGAGTTAATCGATTATTTGTTCTTGAGATTTTTTCCAGATTTCAAATGAACACTTTAATCGATTATTTTGGAACTTTAATCGATTACATTTGTTAAAATAATCAATTACCATTACGTAATAATCAATTACAGTCAGTGAATTCTGTTTTTTATAAATAGATGCAACTCATTAAGAAAAGAGAGACTTTTAGTTTTACGAAGTAAGCCTTGTAAACAAACTCTCTGGAGATTTCAAAAGCACCAAGGCTCACTAGAAACATTCATTGATAATGGTTTCAAGAATCATGAAGTATCTCATGTGGTGAGTCATCTTTTCATGATTAGTTTTTGTTAAAGCCTCATTTGTCAAAAAGAAGTCATCAAGAAAGATCATGGCATTCATTCTCAATCTGGTTTGATCATTTAAACTCATTCATTTCACTGAGGATGTTCAGGTGATATCTTTCTTTAATCAATTTCATTGTTGTATTGTTTAGAAATTATTTCTTTTGTTGGTTGGTTGTTGGTATAACAATTTGTATCTTTAAAGCATTGCTAGATAGGTATCTAGTGGGAAGAACAAAGAGGGGATCTCTGGTTCTTAGATCTTTTGAGAAGTCTATAGGTTTAGATTTTGAATTTTACCTAGGGTGGGTAAAAGAGATCTATGTTTACTTGTAAAGATATTCATTTTGTTATAGTGGAAACTCTAATCAAGGTTGATTAGAAGTAAAACTGGATATAGCCTCCGGGGTTGAGAGGTGAACCAGTATAAATCTTATGTGTAATTGTAATTTTCTGTTTACATTCGTATTGTTCTTGAAGTATTATTTTTGTTTACATCACAAGATTGGGTGAAGCTCAAGAGTGGGTTGATTGAGATAAAAGTTGATCTTAAAAGTTTGATATTTTAATTGGTTAAGATACGATCCTTCTTTCAAAGTCTTCCGCTGTGTATAAAATTTGTTTTAAATATTAAAAACTCTGAGGTAAAACCAATTCACCCCCCTCTTGGTTATTTGCATAAGTGTTCATTCTATTTTCAGTCCGAATCCATTTCTCCAAAAGATATTAGGAATCTTATGGAACAATCCAATTATACCAACAAATATCTCTAGATCATAGGAAAAAAAATTGGGAGAAAAATCCAGCTTTAGTTTAGAAGCAAGAATGTCTTCCTTTGAGACAATTCAAACCCCAATCTTTAAACCCTTTAGGATGACTGATAAGCTTAAGAAAGAGTTTGCCAAATAAAAGCTTTCAATCAACCTAGTCAACCTTCAGATGAGTTTAAACAGAGACTAGATGGTATGACTTCCTAAGTCATACAAGAAACTCCCCAAACTTCTACGTCTCAAGAAGCTCATTCCAGACCAACCCTTACTAGGGCATGATCTAGGCATGAAGCCCAGAAGGACAAAGATAAGGAAATCAATGTCCTTAACCAAATTGGGTCAGAAATTGGAAATTCTGACTGTAATAGATCTGTCCAAATTAATCCTATTAGGAATCAGCCAAGTTGGAAACAACCTTCTAAGTTGTATTACAATAGGGAAACCACTCCTAATCTTCTCATTGAAGAAAAGGATCATTCAAAATCTTTTAATGCCAATCACATCTATGAGTGAATGTAGATGGTAAAACTGAGTACCAAATCCTTAACTGTACAAAAGCAATTATTATAAACGTTTTAGTTTCCGGTTTCAATGGATAACTAAAAGGATGGTGGGATAATTACTTGTTTGAAGAAGACAAGATTACCATCGAAAATGTTTTCAAAATGGAAAATGATGGCACAATCTTAACCTAAGATAGTAAACCAATCCTTGAGATAATGTCAATCAATTAATCTTTACCATTGTTCATCATTTCATAGGAGATTCAAGATCTGTTGAACTCCTTTCAAATCTTAGGTGTAAATCTTTACCATTGTTCATCATTTCATAGGAGATTCAAGATCTGTTGAACTCCTTTCAAATCTTAGGTGTAAAACTTTATTTGACTTTAGATGGTATAAGGATACCTTCCTCACTAGAGTTTTTACTTGTGAAGACAACCAAGAGCCCTTCTGGAAAGAAAAATTCATTGCTGGTTGTTAGGAATTTTCGGCAAGCTCACTGATGTGTTGTTGTAAGTTAAAAATTTATAGGATCGTCTCCACAGGGACTTAAGCTTACTCAGTTAATCCAAATAGAATTAAACAGTTCAATAGTTATGTACAAGTAGGTTGAGCGAGATTTCATTTGGTGGTGCAAGTAAAGTAAAGTAACTAAACTTTAGTGAAAATGAAATATACTTATGAGAAAGTGGGATTGGATTTCATCATTCTTATCCTTTTATCTTCAATTAATATTATCATGCATAAATCATTGTCTACCCTTATTGATGCACACTAGTTTCTCTTGAATCGATCCCTCGCATTCAAGTTCTAAGAATATCTACCGAATATCGATCCCTCGCATATGAAGTAAATACCCCAACATTAAGAATTATAATCGCGTGCTTTATGCAATCAGAACGTTATGTCCTATTCCTAGCAACGTAACGTAATGAGTAAATTCATTCAGTTCAAACCCTAAGATTACTTTCCAGTCTCACTTAGGATTTAAGTTCATGATACTAGTGATCAAGTAGAATCAAGCATTAAGCACCGAATGAAATTACCAACAAGAAATAGAACGATTCATACATAAGTATTAAAAGAGATATAGGGTTAAGAAGCTTACATCCAATCCTCAGAGAAGCTAGCTACTCATAGTGGAGAGAACTTCCTCAAGGAAAGAATTGATGAATGTCTCCATCACCGCTTCTATCCGGCAGAGTCTCCACACTAATCCTCGCTTCTCTCACTTTCCTAGCCTACATACTACTAATATTTAACCTCCTAAACCTAAGGAATAAGCCTTAAGCAAGAAAGGAATGCAAAAGAATGAATTTTTCTCTCCAAATTCGTGGCTATTTATAGATCAATGGCTTTCCTGCTTCCACTCGCCCAGGCCACCATTTTCTTCATGTTTTGGTCGACTGGGCCAGCTTAACATATCTTTTTGGAACTTGTAGCTCGCCTGGGCGAGCAAAATACACTATGGTTGGTCGCCTGGGCGAGTTAAAGTCTTAATGTTGAAGAAAGCTTTGGGCCATGTCGGTTTCTGGGCCTGAAATGCTTGTTGCACCTCCCATAGTTGCTATATAAGCCTTCTTTGCTTGCTTTGCTTATTCGGAAGCCTCGGAAATCCACGGAATCTATCAAAATACAAGACATGATTGGATTAATCTTCCAAAACAACTTTAACACAAGTACTAGGTGCTATTTAACTAGGTTTAGGGAAAATTTATAAGCAAAGTTAAATGGAATCAAAAGATAAGTGCCAGCATTTAAAACATGATTTTAACTGAAATATGACACTTATCACTGGTCTTCCTAAATCTCTTGGGAATAAGGTTAGAGATAAGATCCAAAGCCAACACCCCAACAATGAAATCCCTTACAGGCAATTAAGTTATGGATGCTTTTATCCAGAAAGTAGCCTCGAAGATCTGTCAAGATGATAAAATCCAATATCAGCTTGCCAAAGAATAGGCTCAATCGCAGAGATTTGGGTAATTTTTGTGAGAAGTTTGGTCTTCCTTGTTCTAAACCTAGGAAACCTAGAAAACATATCCAAAATCCTGATAGGAAAAAACCCAGAAAGTCTGTTTATTACCGTCACAAATCTGGAAACTCCACCTAGGAAACTTAGGAGAGAATTCCAAACCAAGCCTCCATTTGGTAAAGTAAACATTCCTAAGAAACCTATAGTTTGTTGGACTTGTGGTAAACCTGGCTACAAAAGTCAGTATTGAAGGCTTAAGAAAAAGCTTAGGAATCTCAATCTTGAACCTTCTGTAGAGGAATAGATGAACCAACTCCTAGTTGAGTCTTCTGAGGAAGAATATGTTAAGGAGTCTTCAGAGGGATAATCTTCTGATAACCTGAATCAAATTCAGAAAGATGACTTATCGTCGACAGATTAAGATTGTCCATCTTCTTCCCAAATCAACGTTCTCACTAGAGAACAAAATCTTCTGTTGGAGGTCATTAATTCTATTATTGATCCTCAAGAAAAGAAAAACCTTTTGTTAAAATTCAAAATCTTTTGATATATATATATATATCATCTTTGTAGGTTTTAAACACATAAATAGATATTGTTGTTAATTAATTCCCACAACTACATACATTTAAATCTTTTTCTACCAAACACATTATTAGTATTTCATTAAATATGTAACGTCCTGTATGCATTTGGTTCATTAACATTCATTTATGGTTGTTAAGTGCAACAATTAATTAAAGCTAATTAATTCGGAAGCAAATAATAAAGTGACATCATCAAATGTCAACAACAATACCCACTTTACCTTATGTACGATGAATACTCACATCACACAACTAGAGGACTAAATGACCCATATTCATTTATCTCATTCAATGTAACCACAATGGTTGTACAATAATAGGTATTACATACCCGGTCCTCTCTACATACATCAATATCTCTCAAACATACTACAATGTACATCAGTTGTGCATTTTCCCCTCAGGGGTATAAAATATAGGCATAACAAAACAATGAGCCAATATGCTCTCAAAATATATGCCTAAGGTTCACATAGAACTATATCCCTACTCGGGCCTCTTGCCCTGGGATCCACCGTTCGCTTGCTGAGCATCACCTGCAAAAATATAATCCCCACACGGGATGAGATACAATCTCAATAAACTCAAGGTTCTTGGAGGCCTCTCCTCCCCCTGGTTCACTTCCATGACATATAGTATCAAAATTGACATGACACCATCTAGCCATCACGATTCTCATAAAATACATCACATGTATATCACAACACAGGTGACATTTCGTTGGGCACTACCAACATCAAGAATGCAACACAGATATAACATATATATATATATATATATATAACATTGCCTGAGGAAGATCATCCACTGAAGGGCACATTCCCTCAGGACTTTATACAGAATAACATCTATATATATATAAGCATTGCCTAAGGAAAATCATCCACTGAAGGGCATATTCCCTCAGGTCGACGTATATGGCTCTTCCAAGAGAGATCATCCACTTAAGGACACATTCTCTTAGGTTTTCTATTCATATAATTGACCACGAAGAGTTGTTCCACATGACTTTGGCTCTTTGGGAAGTCCATACTTAGTCTATTCTACTGGCCAGAGAATCTCATCAATCACACAACATATCATCACAGTGTACATCAAATACATGTTCTCAATAATAACAGTAACACACAATTTCAATACCACATGCATCATGACATACAATAATCATCACTCCCTCGGAGTATGGTGGAACACAGTCAATGGGAAACACTCCCAAGAATAAAGAGCTTACCTGCTCTGAGTGCTACATTGGCTCTCCTGACCTCGTGGTCACAACCACCAATAACCTTTGTATCATGCCCTGCATAAAGACATACAAGTAATCAATAACGGTTTTCAACTGTTAAAATGAAAAGAAACGCTATTCTCTTCCATTATAACCCCTTATTACTCTATTTTCAAGTTATAAGGACTAGTCACCTAATTGGTGACTTACAAACCCCCAATAGGATCTATCTCGGTCTAACTAAGACCCTAGAGTCTCTCTAAGACTCCGCATAAGCCAATTCAAAGAGTTCAATGCTTTAACCATACCACATTTTGACAATTATCAAAGTAGCTAAAATGGTTACTTCAACATTTTTTCACCATTTATATAGTCTCCTAAACACATCTTGTGAAAACACTAAGCCTCATACATACGATAATTGATGTGTTGCAAACACATCTTATTTTTAGAATAGTTTTAGCTTATATTTTGATTAAATAAATAGGAATTAGTTTAGTTTTAGTTAGTTTATTAATAATATTCTATTTTATCTCATTCCAATACCAATTATGCATTTTCAGGACAAAAGAGGAGAATAAAGGACAAAGAAAGAAGAAAACAAATTCTGGAGTATCACGTGTGTCGCGCCATTACTCGCGCGAGCCACTTGGAAGACCAGAGAAGATCACGCGGGTAGCGCCGTTACTCAAGTGGGTCGCCTGGGAACTTCAAGATTTAAGCATTTCAACGCTGCAATTCCACGCGACATACTTGGAGTATCACGCGGGTCGCGTGAAGACTCAAAGAAATAAGGAATTCTCTTCTGTTACTCCACGCGAGGCACTTCACATTTCACGCGACACGCGTCATTCCTTTCTGCCAGTCCACGCGACTCGCGTGGTATCGCGCGCGGGTCGCG
>PYAF01001414.1:2638-14457 GCA_007407185.1 Glycine tomentella | reverse complement strand
CGATTTTAAATATTAGAAATTCTATTATTATTATGTTATAAGTTATAATTATTTATAACAAAAATTCTTTAAATATATAAATTTTATTATATTCGCATTCTAAACTATTCGAATTCTAAACTAAAAACTTATAAAAAATTATCGAAATCTATAAATAAATATGAAAATATAAATTTAATATAGAAATAGAAAAAAATAAGATAAATGAATAAAACCTGTATCCTAATGTTTCATTATTTTAGAGCATCCATAAACCTAAAATTAATAGTAATGTAAAGTGGAGACCTAAGTCTCTCATGTAGCATCATCAACATAACCTTACAGAGACTCACTTGCAAAGGTGACATTCAGCCCAAACACAAATAAGACAAACAAACAAGGAATGAGATACATCTCACAATAAATTTAAAATATTAAGGAACTCATAAAGATATAAGATACAATTATAAACAATTATATTCCACAACACAAGCGTGCCTCATCCAAATCAAATATTTCATACACAAAGTCACACACGAAAGCCGGTAGACTCGTATGCATGTGGTACCATTTTGAAAAACACTGTGAATGTAGCTCGGGAGTCCATGTAGTCGACGAATTGCTACACAATGGACAACCCGAATATTTTACCGAATATCGATCCCTCGCATATTTAAGTAAATTACCCCAGCGTTAAGAACTATAATCGCGTGCTTTTATGCAATTGAAACATTATGCACTATTCCTAGCAACGTAACGTAACGAGTAATTTCATTCAGTTCAAACCCTAAGATTACTTTCCAGTCTCACTTCAGATTTAAGCTCGTGCTACTAGTGATCAAGTAGGATCAAGCATTAAGCGTAGAACGAAACTACCAATAAGAAATAGAACGACTCATGCATGAATATTAAAAGAAGTATAGGGTTAAGAAGATTACATCCAACCTCTAAGAAGCTAGCCCAGCATGGAGAGAACCTCCTCTCGAAAAAAGCAGCTGAACGTTCCCATCCTCGCTTCTCTCCGGCAGAGCTTCCACGCTAAACCTCACTTCTCTCACTTTCTTAACCTTCTTAAACCTAATATTTAAGCACCTAATATCTAAGAACATAGCTAAGGAAGAAAAGGGAGGAAGAACTCCCAAAAATTGGTGCCAAAGCTCTCCAAACCGTGGCCTATTTATAGTTTTTGGCCACCAGCTTAGCTCCACTCGCCCAGGCGCCTGTTTCCTTCATAATCTGGTAGCCTGGGTGAGTTAACCTGATCTTCTTGGAACTTGGAGTGGCCTGGGCGACCAAAATGCACTAGGGAGGCTGGCCTGGGTGACTGGAGACTTAACCATGAAGGTTTCTTTGGGCTTTTGTGACTTCTTGGGCCAGGAATGCTGTTGGAACTTCCCATGTTTGATATATGCACCTTCCTTGCTTGCTTTGATTTTCCGGAAGCCTTAGAATTCCACGAAATCTATTCAAATACAAAGCACGATTGAATTAATCTTCCGAAACACTTAAAACATGAGCATAAGGTGCTTATTAACTAGGTTTAGGAAAATTTCTAAGCTAAATGAAATAAATCAAAAGCTAAGTGTCAATATTTAAACATGCAATTAACTGAAATATGGCACTTATCACAAGGATACTCCAAGACATGTGATCAGCATGAGCTTAATAGAGATTCCAAACCATTGCATCCCCAAGATCAAAGTCATACATCAACTCATTCGTGACCTCCCCAGTTAGGTTCATAAACGTCATTCACTTCAAAACACATATGCACAACATGATGCAAAGTTCATAGACAATATGCACATGGTTTATTTTCGAATACCCTTGGAGATTCCTATCCCATAGGGATTAGGTTCTTCTAACATTTTTCGCAACACATACACATATCATGACATATTACTTTCACATATACTCATGGACATCATGCATTCAGCCACAATATCGATCATGGGCACATTCACTCATTTACACAAAAATATCACCACATCACTTCATTCATCAAATCATAAGTATGAACATCATGAATTGTACAACCACTCACTATGATATCAATATTACATACTCATTTTTCCTCCTATGTTACTATGATTTTCATATAATATAATAATCATGTTTAGAGTTGTACTAATCCTATTAAGTTTTTTCTTATCTCGTTACAAAAATAATAGAATTATCTACAAATTCTTTGTTGATCTCAAAATCCCTTTCAATCATTTAGGAACCTAAAATTAGGAAATATACAAACTGACCGCATAATTCTGATAACTTAACTTTTATTCACTAAATTTAGAATATTTGGAGTTATATAAATCTTTTTTGAGTGAAATCAAATCCCTTAGCTAGATAATACCAAATCTACAACTCTTAGGAATAACACAAAGTCTAATTCTATCATTTAAGTACACATTTTGGTGTTCTAATTTAACGTTCTCTATTAGAAAATTAGCTTCTAACATCAATTATCAAATTCAATTTCAAAAACATCAAAATGACAAAATACCAAAACATACAACAATCAAATTCACCCAATTCATAAAAAAACAAAGTGCTTCAGGGTATTTGTAACGACCTAAAATATTCCTGTTATATTTTTATTTGGGTTTTATTTTAAGATACGCGTATTAGGAATTGTAAAACGTATAATTTTCATAAGATATATATATATATATATATATATCAGTTTAACAGCCACTACCTATTTTTACATAGATCAGTTCTTTTGGTTACATTACTTTTCTTACATTCATAGAACTTAACTACTAGGAAACATCTTAGATACTCTAGTTAGGATTATTATTTATTTACAAAAAACCTACAGCATATGTCTCAATTTCAAAAGTTCTCTCCCATGCTCTCTTCTTCACTTACCAAGTTAATTGGATCCATAGGTAGATTTGGATAAGCAGGAGTAACTTCTAGGAATGGATCATTTGGATTAAACAGTCCATTAAGTACAGAAATAGGAAAATGAGTGCCAAAGTAAATATATGCGCGTATAACTGGGTGCATGGTTATGACATAACAGTTTCTTTCCTCGTCGATGTACCACCCCAACTCTAACGCATCAAGAAAGATGATGATTGAGGCCATCTAAAATAGAAAATAAAACAAATCTAGTGAGAAATAAAAATTTCTCAGTAGGCAAAAGCTAAACCACCGAACATGTTAGTACGTTAGTAAATAATTAATATATATTCAAATAAAGCAATAAAATAATTATGCAAACTATATGGATGCATGAAATGAATTTTCCCAGGGTGCACATGGCCTCTACATATCGTACTGTATGTAGCTACACCTCGTACTGGATGTAGACGTTGCGATCGTCTTACGCAAACATGCATGATTTCTGCCATATATTTGCACCTGGTCACTACATATCGTACTGTATGTAGTATCAGATTCTGTTTCACAAAATCTTGTATTGGATTTGGAAACATAAATCAATATAACATCAATCAAAAGTCCATCCATAATAAAATCCATAAAAAAATACATACCATTTTATGGAAAAATATTGTTATCATAACATCATACGTACCACAAGTATGGTTAAACCACGATACCTTATTCAAGTAAGATCATTACCAACTTAGGCATGACCATTGAATATCCTTAAGCTACAGCAAAACCATGTTAGTAATCTAACTAATAATCCACAATATATCTTTCAAATAATTTCTAACACCTTTAAACTTTCACAAGAAAATTATAACCTAGCATGCATTTTAATCTCCTTTCACCTACCACCTTGCTACTTCATCCTCAAATTTAATCACTCAAGCATTTGAACCATTTGACTACATACCATTCAACCTCTACTTCTAAAAATTAATTCAAAACAGTCTCATAATAAAAATATGAACAAACAGCCCAAATATCATCAAAATCACTTCCAAAGATCACTAAATATACTTTCAAACATCACTAATATTTCAGCCTATAAATCATCACCTATCCTATGGTTTAAATCAACATTTCCACATCATAAAATAACCTTCAAATGACATGAAATTACAGCCTAAATAATAGCCATAAATCTATACATTTAAGCATGTAAATTAGTCCAAATAAATTCTTAACTAAATATTGAAGCCTAGCCTACCTCAAGTGAGTTTGAGTTTGAAATGGAATAGATTAAGGGTTGTCTTCCTTGGAATATTCTCTAAGAAATGATGTCTTGAAAAATAAAATGGCTGAGTGGTAAAAGATGTCACGGTTGGAAGCAAGTAAAAGAGGTAAAAAGAAAAAACTTTTCAAGAAAATAAGTGACCATGGGGTGTATGCTATACGTGCAATGTTTTCAACTCCTTAGCTATTTATACTTCTTTAATTAGTTGGGTTTTAATTGATTTAGTTGAGTTATAACTGAATTAGGATTTAGTTTAGTCAGAAGTTAACTAGGTAATTATTACTTTGGAGGATATTTATGCCTAATCCTTATCTTGACTTTGATTTTTCTTGGTCAATGATTCTTTAACCCATTGTTTTGGGGCAGCTAGCTTCTTCATATGTGGGACATGGCTGGGCTTCTAAGTTATTTACTTGGCTCTTTTACTTCCACATACACACAAGGCCATATTATATCATTTTCCTTTCATCCTTAAAATTTTTTTACAGCAGCTACACCTACACGTTAATTTTTTTTGGCTTAGTGTTTTAATGCTAGATTCCCTTATTTAATGTTCCATGTGCACGTGGAAAGGGACATTTTATGAGTACACTTATGATTTGTCTAGTTGTTTGCTGAAGCTTGTAGCCTTTGTGTCAAAGTTTTAGGAGCTACAAATTGCCAAGTACTAGATTTTTCTAAAAAAATGTTTCACAGCACATGGTTCATTCATGGTTTATTCTGTACCAATCTACTAGTCCAAAAATTCTCATTTTCTAGTATGTTAAACCAGACTTCCTAAGCTTTCCAACAAGGTATTACATGCCTGATTTGAAGTTATAAAAGTCAAGATATAAAATTTTTAATCTAGACTTCCAAAACTTCCAGCGAATTCATCTTAGGACATTGACATACCTTAGTGTTTTTATTATTGCAAGCAGTAATCACTCTAGATTGATATGAAATTTTAATATGTTGTAGTATACATATAGATATTTAATTCCATATATCATACACTTAATTTGAATAAGAATTGAGAGAGAAATAAATTTTTCAATTCAGGTGGCAGATATGGAAGTTTTTGGGCAGCTTAAATAAAATTTATCCTATTTTTCTTGTATCCAACTATCATCCTACTTCCATAATTGAATCATAAATATAATTCATAATATAATTTTGAGGATGTTACAGTATTTACAATCCATCCAAGAAAATAAACTTGTTATAATCATAAACCTAAGATCATACAATCTACTAGTGGCTCATTACCACATATACTACAAAAGAAAAAGAGAGAATGTAACGACCTAATTTATTTCTAGATAATTTTTATTACTATTTCCTTTTAAAGAATGTATATTAGTAAAAATTCTAAAACGTATTTGTTAAACTAATATATATTATACATAACCATAGTCCTTGTTACAAGAGTCATTCTTACCAGTTATCAAGTTTTTCGTACATCAGCGCTCTAGAAAATAAACTACTACGAAACACCTCAGTCACCCTAGTTATGATTCTTATTTATTTACATTTACCTACAACCCATTTCTTTATTTTAGAAATTTCCTCCGATGCTCTCTTCTTCACTAACCAAATTAATTGGTTCCATAGGTGGGTCGGGATATGCAAGAGAAAACTGTAGAAACGGGTCATTCGGGTTGAAAAAACCATTAAGGACAGAAACTAGGAAGTGAGTTCCAAAGTAAATATATGCATAAATGATTGGGTGCATAGTTACAACATAGCAGTTCCTTTCTTCATTTCAATATCATTAAAATCACAAGCAATCTCATTCCACATATATACGTATAACACATGCCCAAGATTCACATTCCCTAGATTTTCACACAACACAAATCTCATATATTCACAATACATAATACCACGAGACTGATATTTTAGGAAAATTCTAAATTAAAAAGGAGAACTATAATATACAAAACAAACTCATGCCCATTTAAAATTTAATAAAGAATTAAATAGGAGAATAGATTATAAACTTTTGGGCAGAATCTCCTCTATAATTAAGAATTTTTCAAAAAAAATCCAATCATTACAACAACAACATCATTCACAATTTCATTCATCAATAATAAATAGATCGTATCCCATTAGTTTAAAACACAATTTTTCTTGAAAACCAGCACACAATAGGGACAAATATACATCCCCATAATTGACTTCCCTTACCCCAACTATGATATCAAAAGCTGTAAACAAACAATAAACTTCCCTCACCTATCTATATCCCTTTGTAGCTCCTTGTAGCGTCGTTTTGAGATCTCTCGAGTTCACGTGCTTTGGTCAAAACACAGAGCTCTATATACTAAATCAAAGATAAATTAGAATAAATTTTAAAGACAAGGTTAATATTAATATTCAGGGTCAAATACCCACTCAAATTTAAAAGTGGATAAAATGGTGTTTTGGGAGTCAACATCAAAAAGAGGTCATTTTGAAATTCCAATCACACCAATGTGACCGGAGCTCAAAAAATGTCACAAAAATGACATCAATATTATAAAAAGGTAACTTTTACAACGTCTCATTTTTAAAGGTCTTTCAAAGGAAGTGTAAAAATACCTAATAACAGTACCTAAATAACAATAGATACTAAAAGAGGTTCAAACTAGCTAGGAGAAAACAAGGAAATTATGGTTACCTCGAAGAAACCACGAAAGGAGGATTGGAGGTTTCTTTCTCTACCGAATCTTCAAGTTGAGTTTTGAAAATTCCGCTCCGATTAAAGTGTTATTCTCCGTGCGGTGGTCTGACGGCAAGCAACGGTAGCTCGTGGTGATCACCGGTGGTTGTGGGTGGAGGAGGAGGTGGATTGGAGGCTTGGGTGAGGTTTTAGAGAGAGAGAGAGAGGTGAAAAACACATTTTTTGGCACTACTGGACGTATTTATAAGCTGTAGTGCTCACTTAGTGAGCTCGTCTCGCTCAGCGCAATTCTCTCTGTTTGGAATTGTGCTTAGCGCGCTGGTCACGCTTAGCGGGACATCAAAAATTGTTATTTTGCAAATCACAACGGTCAAAACTTGAAGAGAAGGATTGTGAACCTAATGTCAAACTATCAATCACACATTTCAACAGAGCTAAAAAAAACCCCACAAAACTTAACATCCACACCAAGCAATTGCACAAGATAAATTACACAACTATTCAACTAATCTAAACTAATCAAATAACATAAGAAATACATCAAACATCTATTTTTAGTTATCAAAATTTCAGGGTGTTACACAAACATTATGCATGTTAGGAATCCTGTGGGATCATTGTGCAACCACTGTGCGTGTCGAGAATCGTGTTGGATCATTGTGTAGTCACTATGCACATCGAGAATCCTGACGAGACATTGTACAAACATTATGCATGTCAGGTATCCTGCTGAGACACTGTGCAAACATTGTGTATATTAGGAATCCTGCCAAATCATTGTGCAGCCACTGTGCGTGTTGAGAATCTGACAAGACACTGTGTAGTCATTGTGCGTGCAGGAATCCTATCGAATCACTACACGCCGGGAATCTTGACGAGACACTGTGGAAACACTATACGCATCAGGAATCCTATCGAGCCATTGTGCAGCCACTGTGCCCATCAGGAACCCTGTCGAGACACTATGCAAACATTGTGTGTCAAGAATCCTGTCAAGACACTATGCTTATACTTTGCATGTTGTAACATCCTAAAAATTATATTATGAGTTATATTTATGATTTAATTATTGAAGTAGGATGATAGTTGGATACAAGAAGAATAGGATAAATTTTATTTGAACATTAGCTGCCAAAGTCTTCCATTTCTGACACTTGAATTGCAAAATTCATTTCTCTCTCAATTCTTATCCAAATTTAGTGCATGATATATGGAATTAAAGATATAGATGTCTACTACAACATATCAAAATTTACGAAAAATATAGTTTGTTTACTAGTTGCAGTAATTAAAACATTAAGAGATGTCAGTGTGGAATTTCTCACCTTGCTGGCAGTTTTGAGGTCTAGATTCAAAATGTTATAGCCAGAGTTTTATAACTCCAAATAATGCATGTGATACCTTGTTAGAAAGCTTATAAAGTTTAGTTTAACATATTAGAAGATGATAATTTTCGAACTAGTAGATTGGTACAGAATAAACAATGAGCGAACCCTATATGGTTAAGTGTTTCTAGCCCTTTGGACCTTTTGGATTGGGCACAACTTGTAACTCTTGGATTTTGGCTCAAGGAAATAAAATATTCAGCCCTAAAAGGATGACAACTCAGAGGTTTCATCAGTCCAATACCAATCCATGTGCATATAATCCTTCAATAAGACAAAGAATGCACTTAAACAACAAGCCAAATGCAAAGATTGAAAATATAGGCTGCTGTAAAATATTTTTTGCTGAAGTGAAAAAATTTAATTAAGGCTTTCTGTGTGCATGTGGAACAATTTAAACCAAGCAATTGCATTCTGCACCAAGCTTGCTCCTGCACCAAGCTTTCAGTTTTCTACCACCTTTGTTTGCTTTAATCGTGCCATCTCTATACCACCTCACCAATCAGCCATTTTCTTTTTCTAGATCTCATTTCTTAGATTATTTTCTCAAGAAGACAACCCTTACTTTCCTTCTCAAGAATCAAACTCACTTGAGGTAGGATAGGCTTCAATCTTTAGTTAAGAATTTATTTGGGCTAATTTACATGCTTAAATGTACATATTTATGGCTATTATTTAGGCTGGAATTTCATGTCATTTGAAGATTATTTTATGATATGGAAATGTTGATTTAAACCATAGGATAGGTGATGATTCATAGGCTGAAATCTTAGTTATGTTTGGGATTATATTTAGTGATATTTGGAAGTGATTTTGATGATATTTGGGTTGTTTTTATTATTTGGACTGCATCCTGGCGTCCCAGCTATACCAACCCGACATCCCAGCTATGCCAACTCGGCATCCCAGCTACACCAACCTGGCATCCCAGCTATACCAACCCAGCATCCCAGCTACACCAACCCGGCATCCCAGCTATACCAACCCGGCATCCCGGCTACAACCATCCCAACAACCCATCCCAGCTACAAACATGGAATTAGGAATTTTTCTTGTGAAAGTTTTAAGGAATTAGAAATTATTCAAAAGATAGACTATGGTTTATTAGTTAGATTACTAACATGATTTTTCTGTAGCTTGAGGATATTCAATGGTCATGCCTAGGTTGGTAATGATCTTATTTAAATAAGGTATGATGGTTTAACCATACTTGTGGTACGTATGATGTTATGATAACAACATTTTTCCCTAAAGTGGTATGTATTTTGCTTATGGATTTTATTATGAATGGATTTTGATTGATGATATATTGATTTATGTTTCCAAGTCTAGTATGAGATTTGCGAAGCAGTATTTGATACTACATACAGTATGATATGTAGTGACCAGGTGCAGATACATGAAATAAATCATGCATGTTTTCGTAAGACGATCACAGCGTCTACATCCAGTACGAGGTGTAGCTACATACAGTACAATGTGTAGAGGCCATGTGCACCCTGGGAAAATTCATTTCATGCATTCATATAGCTGCATAATTCTTGTGTGGATTTATTTGGTTATATTGAGGATTTACTAACGTACTAACGTGTTTGGTGGTTTAGATTTTTCCTATTGAGAAATTTTATTTCTCACTAGATTTTGTTTCATGTTTTATTTCTAGATGGCCTCAATCATGATATTCCTTGATGCACTAGATCTGCGGTGGTACATTGATGAGGAGAGGAATTGTTATGTAGTAACCATGCACCCAATTATACGTGCATATATTTATTTTGGCACTCATTTTCCAGTTTCTGTACTTAATGGACTGTTTAATCCTAATGACCCATTCCTACAGTTCGCTCCTACCTATCCACAGCCTCCTATGGAACCAATTAACTTGGTTAGCGAAGAGGAGAGCTTTGGAGAGAACTTTTAAAGTGAAGATATGGGTTATAGGTTTTATTATATAAATAATAATCCTAACTAGTATGGCTAAGATGTTTTCCAGTAGTTATTTTCTTTGGTACGTTGAAACGACCGCTTCTACTTCACTTTTTATTACGTCTTTATTTTTATTTGTTAAAAATTTTTGAAAAAAAAATAGAAAGGATAAGAGTTCAAACGAATCTTGGTTAATTTCAAAAACGAATTTGAAAATTAAGGTTCAAATGAAAATTTCGTTGATTTACGAATAAGTTTAGAAATTATAAGAGTTCTACGCGTTATTTAACGTTCACACATACCATACAGTCCATTCATTATTACATATCCAAAGTCCCATATATAAACAGTCCATAGTACATCGCAAGCACAGATCATCAAAAGCAAACACCCAGCATACAATCTTCATCCTATCTTCTCATACGACATCCATATCACTGCTTTTCTGCTCGCCCAAATAATTTGGGGTCATCACAGGTGTCAACCACCAGACACAACACAGGGTTAGTCTTGATAAACAAAATTTAAATATCAACAGACCAAATGATAATCAAATTTAAATATCGACAAGTCAAATAAATATACGTAAACAACTATAAAGTATAAATAAGTTATTTTCACACACAGAATTTTCATGAAATGAAAGAAAATGCATGCACATCTTATTATATGATGCATGACTAAGATCTCAGCTTAACGTCTCAAAAATTTGTGGCCACTGTCAGATAACCCCACCCTCACCTTAGTGGAACGAACTTATCCATCCCGTCCGGGTAGCCCAGTGTCGCGTAGGAGTATCACTCTCATCCATGTGATCATCATGGTGGTGTGTTTCCCCACTGTCTCAACTACCCCCAAGTTAAAACACATATGGAACTCAGTTTAGTTATCTGACACACTAAACACCTCTTAATGAGGATCATCTCATCGTCTCAATTTTACCTCGCCGGGTAGATGCACATGAAGATGCACACATGATTTATTTTTCATCTTTTAATTTTTTCTCATCATCTTCATCTCAAATTCTCAACTCAAGCATCAGCACAGAATTCTCAAATCAATATCATCACATAGTTCACCTCTTAAATCACATCTCATCCTCTTGGATGGTTCAAAATCACATATAGGTGTTGTATTTATTTCATGCTTATAAATTATTTTCCAAGTCACATAAAAGAACACTATTAAATGGATGTTCCATAACAGATTCCCACATGTTGTCTAATAATTTGATTACAGCAACAGCATCCATACAGTCTCATTTAATTTTGTTACTTAGCTCACCACTTTCTTTAACAGCATACAGATCCATTTATCAACAGCTTACATATTCATTTAGCAACAACACACAGATTCTTTAATTAACAGCATACAGATTTAGTTAACAACATACAGATTTATTCAATAACAGCATACAAATTCATCAATTATCAACATACAGTTTGATTCAACAACAGCATACAGATTAATTAACAACATACAGTTTTATTTAACAACAGCATACAGATTAATTAACAATATTCAGTTTTATTTAACAACAGCATACAAATTCATTTAATTAGCTTTATTTTACAGCAACTATATAATTTTATTTACAGAATTACAAATAACAATTCAAACATCATCAAAAATAAATAAACAGCATCTATAAATTTTACAACAACCACAATTATATCCATAATTAATTTTAGTTTCTTTATAACTTTCACTAAGGCATACTAACTTAAAGTTTTCTTAACTCTAATTC
>PYAF01001413.1:0-11424 GCA_007407185.1 Glycine tomentella | reverse complement strand
GACAGTTTCCTTGACAAGGAATATATTTTAAAGCCAAAATATGATTCTAACGTATATTGTCTTTCTATGTGTGTTATTTATATTTCATGATTAAAAACTCCATCTTACAAGACAAATTTATATTTAAAACACATTTTAGATTTTAGTAATACTCCTCATCAAGAAAATTGTCATGTGTGTCAATTATGCAAGTGACACTAATTTGTATCCTTTATATGCAAATGATTTATATTTGCATATCATAATCAATATTTGCATCATTTTCATACTTAGGATATAAATTGCAGTTTTCTTAACATGGAATATATTTGAAAGTAAAACTTTGATTCTAATGTATATTTATCTTTCCATGAGAGTGATTTAAACTTCATGGTTTAAAACCCTGTCTTATAGGACAAATATATATTTGAAAGACTTTTTAGTTTTTAGTAATACTTCTTCTCAAGAAAATTGTCATATTTATCAATTATACAAGTGACATTTATTTAGCTTATCATAAATTATATTTGCATCAATTTCATATTTAGGACACAAATAAGTATTTCTTTGACAAATAATATTAACTAAAGTCCAAATTCAATTTCAATGTTTATATGTCTAGCAAGATGAGTTATTTTAATTTCATGATTAAAAAAATTTATCTTCCAAGAAAATTATACATTCTAAATACTTATTTTGACTTTGATAACATTCCTCCTCTAGAAAATTGTCATTTGTATCCCTAGTTTTTGAATGACATTTTTTATCATATGAAAATCATTATTTGTATCATTTGAACACTTAAAATACAAATGACAATTTTCTTGACAAGAAATATTATTGAATATGATTTGAATGTGTATCTATCTTGCAAAATGAGTTATTTATATTGCATGATAAAAAATTCACCTTACAAAATAAATATACATTTGAAATACTTTTTCATTTCAATGATACTCTTTTCAAGAAAAATGTCATTTTTTATTCTAAATATGCAAATGACATAATATTTGTCCTAAAAAATGTATACATTTTAATTTCAACGTAACATATATAAACCTAAGAACATATTATATATAGTTGATATGTAAATGTGTTAAAGTAAACAAGTTAGGCAATGAAGGTTATTATTAAATTATACCTTTTTTATTTTTCATCTTTATCCTATAGCGGAAATGTCTTTGAAGGAATAAGCTCTGCACAACATATACAAAATATGTTACAAATATATCATGCCATAATTGTTTATTAAAAACCCAAAATCTTTAAATGCCAAAAAGATTACAAGATAATAATGTCAACAAAATGTAGTTAATCCTATGCTTCACACATTTAGAACAATGATGAATAATGACAAAGAATATGATTATGTACAATGGTATATAATTTTAGCTAATGAAATATAGTACATAGTACACTATCAAGAATGCTTGTTAGTTATAAGTGTACTATAAATTTAAATACTCTGTATAGTTTCAAGCTTTTCTTATGTAGATAAATATCACAAGAATCACAATTGCTTTTGTAGTAAACATATATAGTTATTGATTAAGTTACAAAATGCTTTCCTCAAGATAGTTGTTGTCTAAAAGAGAAATTATAATGTTGCATGGGCTGCAACAAGGAAGTCATGCATTCATATTTTTTATTGAATAAATCTTAAATACATACAATATTTGTTAGAAATTTTGAAATTTTTATAATTTTGATATTCTCTCTTGTAGGAAAACTAAAATTTAAAATGGTGCAAAAATTCATTAAAACCTTAATAACATAAATCTTAAAGATATGATACTCACTAATGAATTAAACTTCAATTCTCTACATCAAATCTTGAATATCAATGTGCAATTTTCTTTTTATCAAGTTGAAAAATACTTACCTAGTAGTAAATGAAAGCTTGCTCTAAATTTTCAAATACTTCATATACATATAACATTTAGTGATTATAGCATAAAGACAATGATTATGATAAAAAGAATCATAAGGAGTTATATAGGGTGTTTATTTTTATAGCCATTAAGCTTTGAAAGGTTCCCTTGCATCATTATGAAGGCCAATAAAAAATTAAATAAATTAGTTCACCCTCCACGTGAAGATATCAAACTCTCAAACTAATCCAACTTTTTTCTCCTTTTTGTTTGTTTGTAAAATTTGACATAGGAAGGGAATGCCAAACCAAGTCCTTAATTTCTTCAATTATGGGAAACAAGAAAGTATAACTAGGTGAATAGAACAGAAAATCAGTTTATATGAATCAATTAATCACAAAGCAAGAAATAAAAATAAAAAATTATCAAAACAAATATAGGGTTAGAAGATCCAAAAAAAATAGATAATGCTCATGAAAAGTTTTTTTTTATACTAAAGATTGTGAAAGGAAAGGAAAGAAAAGAAGAATCTTAGCAAGAAAAATGTGTATGAGAAAAAACCTTGAAAGGTTCTCACCTTGAGTTAATCAAAATGTGTTGATGCCAAGTATAAAAGCAAGGTTGCACACCTACATTACAAAGAGAGCATAAGTCACATGAAACAACCATGACAAAATGATGTTGCAGTCGTTACAGACAAAATAGATCTAGAATATGCATAATTTTGAGAGAATTATAGATGAAATAAAATATACACAAAGATAGTACAAAATGAATAAAGCTTTTTTAGAAATAGAATTAAAAGATTTTAACTTTTTTAAATAATCAAATAAAATTTTAGAATCACAAAATAAATCATTTACTTGGTGCTCCTTCCACAGTTTGATGCCCTTCAAACTTTTAGCAATCTCAACCTCCACTCTCCAATCAAAAAGCACTCCAACCACCACCATAAATTCAAACTTCTTGCTTCAGTGGCGCACAACATTACTTTTATTTTGATCTTCACTCAAAAATAATATTTTGTGACGATTGGCTTTTCCCATGGATTATGGGTTATAGGTGTTTATTCCACAAAGAGTGTTTCACACTTTCATTATTCGTAAGTTGTAGTCACTAATTAGAAGTTGATGTGCATGATTGAGCAAGAAAGAAAACAAAAATGGGAGAGCTTGAGAAAGAGAAATGAAATTGAGAGAATGGTACTAAGGTGAGAGACGGAGGCGGCATCTGTGTGGCTCTCATGAGAAAATAACAATGAGACTAAAAACCTAAATTTAGGGCTATTTATGTGAGGGAGTAGAATATCATAAGCGGGAAAATTTTGAGAATTATGAGGGAAATAAAAAGTTAAAAAATTAAAATTTGAGGTTTATTGACCAATGGGAGTGGGACATTCGGGAAGGGCAAACTTGGAAAGATGGGAGAAAATTCAAATTCATAGTGAAAGATAGAGTGGGACAATTCTCATGAACCCATGACACTTTATTGTGTTGTTTATTTGTCTTCTAATGATATTAGGTGTAAAATAAGTCTTTTAAAGCTAACAATGTCTTTTAATATTAATGATTTGCTTTTACAATAATTTTGTTTTACATTAAAACTAGACTTAAATATGTTTTTGGTCCCTAATAAAAAAATTCTTCATTATGTGTGGTTGCATGCATGGCCTGTCCCAAGCCAGGATAAAGGACGAGGGTTGGCGTCAGGGGTTGCGAACCGATCGTAAAAAAAATCAGCTATTTTTTATGTGATGAAGCCTTATGATATTTCGTTGGGGCCTTCCCTTCATAGCGACGCATTACATCGGGCCCTGGGTGTATCAAAAATGAGTTAGGATCCTTGCCACAAGGCAAGATGCTACATCGATCCCGGGATGTAGTGATAAGTGAGCTAGGGTCCATGCCGAAAGGCAAGACGCCAGGTCTTCACCCGGATTTTGTGACAAGAAGGAAAGGGTCCCAACATGCAGATGGGCAAGCGTGGCGGGCAAACACCGCCTAGGGGTTTAGGATGAAATTGGGAAGCTGGAACATAGGAACATTAACAGGTAAACTGAGGGAGTTAGTAGATGTTTTTGCCAGAAGGAAAGTGAATATTGTTTGCTTGCAAAAAACTAAGTAGGTTGGAGAAAAGGCCAAGAAAGTGGAGGACACTGGTTTCAAGTTGTAGTATACAGGTACAACCAAGAGTCACAATGGGGTTGGAATTATGGTCGATAGAAGTTTCAGAGATAAAGTCGTGGATGTCAAAGGGAAAGGCGATAGGATTATGATGATTAAGCTTGTAGTGGGGATCCAATTTTAAATATCCTTAGTGTGTATGCATCTCAAGTTGGACTATTATCAAATGAAAAGAACCAATTTTGGGAAGACTTGGAGGAGGTCCTGAGAGGAATCCCACGAGAGGAGAAGTTTTTCTAGGAGGAGATCTAAATGGACATGTTGGTAAAAACAGTGGAGGTTTTGATAGAATTCATGGTGGTTTTGGCTATGGGACGAGAAATGAGGCTGGAGAAGATGTTTTGAACATTACGCTAGCCTATGTTTCGATGCTGACAAACACTTTTTTCAGAAAAAGGGAGTCTCATCTTATCACGTATCATAGTGGCCAAAATTGTAGTCAAATTGATTTCTTTATGGCTGGACAGAAAGATAGAAATTCGTGTATTGACTACAAGGTTTACCCTGGAGAATGTGTGGTGACACAACATAAGTTGGTAGTTCTAGAGGTTAGGTTCAACAAAGTTCTTAATTTGAGGAAGAAGGCTTAAACTCCAAGGATAAGATGGTGGAAGCTAAAGGATGAGAAACATATAGAGTTTAAGGAAAACATGTTGCGTGAAGGACTGTGGGAGTTTATTGGAGAAGCTAATGAAATATGGAATAAGATGATAATGTGTGTTCAAAATGTGGGAAGGATGGTGTTAGGTGAAAGTAAAGGAAACAAAGTTCTTACAAAGGAAACATGGTGGTGGAATGGAGAGGTGCAAGAGGCTATTAAACAGAAGAAATAATGCTTTAGATCTTTGCATAAGTGTCCCAATGATGAGAATTTGCAAAAGTTTGGAGTAGCAAGGAAAAATGCAAAGAAAGCAGTGCGAGAAGCTAGAGGCAAAGTTTTTGATGATTGTATAAAAATCTTGGGAGCAAGGATGGGGAGAAAGGTATTACAAACTTCCAAAAATGAGGGATAAGAAGAGTAAAAACCTCACCCAAGTTAGGTGTATCAAGGATGAAAATCAAAAACTTTTGGTAAGGGATGAAGATGTAAGCGAAAGATGGCTAAACTACTTTAACAAACTTTTTAATGGGAATGACGACAAGAGTGAGGTGGACTTGGAGGATGTTTTTGATGATCTGAATAGAAGATTTGTGCGCAGAATTAATATACATGAAGTTAAGGAGGCTTTAAAGAGGATGAAGAATAATAAAGCTTTAGGACCTGATGACGTCCCTATTGAAGTGTGAAGAGGCTTGGGAGATGTGGCAATAAAATGGTTGACTAATCTTTTTAATAGGATTCTTCAAACAAATAAGATGTCGGATGTTTGGAGGAAAAATATGTTTGTGCCTATTTACAAAAACAAGGGAGATATCCAAAATTGTTCAAACTATAGAGGCATCAAGCTCATGAGCCATACTATGAAGTCGTGGGAGAGAGTTATCGAACATCGCCTAAGGAGGGAGACCAAAGTTTCCGTAAATCAATTTGGATTTATGCCAGGAAGATGTATCATGAAAGCTATCTTCTTGATGAGACAATTAATGGAAAGGTATAGGGAAAATAAGAAAGACTTATATATGGTGTTCATAGATATTGAGAAAGCATATGATAGAGTCCCAAGAGAAGTCTTATGGTGGACTCTTGAGAAAAAAAAGGTAGCATTAAAGTATGTTAATGCAATCAAGGATATATATGATGGGTGGAACATCAAGGTATTTCCCTATCAAGGTAGGTGTTCACCAAGGTTCAACTCTTAGTCCTTATCTATTTGCCTTAGTGATGGATGAACTAACGAAAGATATTCAAGAGGAAGTGTCGTACAATGCTATATGGAGCGGAATGCTGGCCAGCACATAGGCAACATGAACATAAAATAGGGGTAACAGAAATGAGGATGTTAAGGTGGATGTGTGGATATACGAAGATGGATAAGATAAGAAATGAGGATATTCGAAGAAAGGTATCAGTGGTACCGGTATGTGAAAAGATGAGGGAGCATAGATTGAGATGGTTTGGACACGTTATGAGACGGCCACTGGATGCTCCCGTAAGAACAAGAGTTTGTTATCAAGAGCTCGACACAAAGAGAGGTAGAGGTCGACCGAAACTTACCTGGGGAGAGTAGTTAAACAAGATCTAATGGAGTGAGATATAGATTGGTGGACGGTATGTCTTAGGACGGAGTGGAGAAAAGCTATAAGCTTGGTGGATGATTAAACCCATTAGTAGTTTTATGTTCCAATCATTCCCTTGTTTTAGTTTTTTTCTTCTTCCTTTCTCTCTTCTCTCTTTTGTCTTATTTCCACTTTTTTCTTCCCCTCTCCCTTTCTCTTTCTGTCTCATTTACGATTTATCATTGAGTTCATTACCACCAACCCCAATTAACTTGGGTTAAAGGTGTTGTTGATGTTGATGTTATTGTATTTCATTCTTGGCATTATATTGGCTCTATTAAAATGGCACATCACCATCTGATTGAAAACATATAAGTTATTGTGATAAAATAATTTCCAAAGACAACTAGAAAAATTTGAAAATATTCAAGGAACTATTTAATATAGCCAACATAATGGTGGGGATGAAATAAAAAATATTTTTTTAGGGACCAAAAGTGGAGAAAAAAATTATTAGGGATCAAATGCAAAACTAAAAAAAAGGACCAATAACTTATTTAAGCCTTAAATTGTTAGAACAAAATGTTTAAAATAAGGTTAAACATATGTTTTGATCCCTATATTTTAAACATGTAATTTTAAATGCCTATAGTTTAACTTATTGTAAATTACAAATTCTAACTAAAACTAATGAATTGATGAGAGAGAAAAAGGATAAATCAAGTTTTATATATATAACATATCATATAAGAGGAAACTATTTTATATGAGAGTGAGATGATTAAATATGGACCGTATAATCAAATATGGATGGTCAAGATTTAATGTCATGACCACTTAAAAAGTCATGTGACTTTTTAACATTAAACCTCAATATTTCATTTATGGTTATACGGTCCAGATATAATCTCTTCACTCTCATATAAGATATTTCTTTTCATAAGATATGTCCTCTATACACATGACTTTTTTAAAAACCCACATGACTTTTTAAGTAGTCACATGACATTAAATCTTGACTATCCATATTTGATTATAGGACTCAGATTTAATCTTCTCACTTTCATATAAGATAGTTTTCTCTTAAATGATATCTCTCTCTCTCTCTCTCTCTATATATATATATATATATATATATATATAATTTGACAATTTTTCGTGTGAGTTTTAAAATTTAATTTCTCTTTTTCTCAATTGACTTTTTGGCAAAGTTAATTAAAAAAAGATTATATTTCAAATAAATAGGAATGTGAAATAGTAATAAGTAAAAGTTTCAAAACATTAACTAAAATTTATTAGAAATCATTATATTTTGAGATCCCACCTCTCATGTAATGAGTCCTTCTCCTGATTTTGTAATTTTTAATAAATTTCAATCAATAATTAAGTGTGTGTTAGGAAGAGTGTGTTGCCAATACTTCTCATTATAGGTAATAGGGAAATAAAATGTCATTTTGAATATTATAGTATTTCAATCGTTATAATACGCATAACATAAGACTATTTTTTAGAGTGTAACAATAATGTTAGTGAACTTCAAATACATTTGATATATGATATACATTTGAAAATAGGGAGGGGGGTTGTTATACAAAAGATATATAGTCTTGATCAAAACACAACCAAAAACAAAGAAGATTGTTGCATAAAGCACTACAATCACCATAAGCAATAACATAAAAGTATTATGTAGAAGAATAAATCTTCTATTGTAGGAATCCATGACAAGCTCAAGATGTCATGAATCACTAACAATAGCAAACACCAATTGTCAAAAATTCAAAATTCAAATTGGGCAAGTTGTATGTGTACTAAGGAAACATAAGTGCTAGCATGAAAAGTTCAGAAGCAACAAAGACAAATAACAACCAATAATGTGAAAGGAATAGTTCACAGTTTGACTAACTTGGCCTCTATTCTTCTCCAATAGCTAGAAATGACTACCTCAAGGCTTATAAAAGGACCTTGACTTGCCGAGGTTCATTGCAAGGAAGGGAAATTAAATAAAGAAGGTACAATTAGAAGAAGTTAAGTTGATAAAGAGAATATCCAACTTTTTATACAAGTCTTCCTTAGTCAAAACACTCTTTTAAGATTAGAGACAAATTCTCCCAGCCTTATAAAGTGTCTATAAACACATTCATTAGAGGAGCCATAGTGAAGATGACTTCCCAAAAGGTGTAATAGGAGTTTGTCATTAAATAAAGCATGATGAAGGAAAAAATCAAAAGAGCAATTAGGGTATTGCTACTTATGGAATTGTCTGAGAACACAACATGATTGTTGTGAGTGTTAACAACTAGTAGTTGTCGGGGTTTGAGCTTGGAGAGGTTGTGAAAGAATACTTGGGTTGAGTGGAAGCATGCAGAGACTGAGAATACTTGTGAAGGGTGAAAACAATGATGTACACACACAATTAACCACGAGGGGGGAGGGGTGAATTGTTTTATAACAGAGTTAATTTTTTTTTTGAAAAAAAAACTAGCATCAGAATTAAAAATGGATTGTATCACTCAATCACCTTTTATTAAAATAAATTTTTTTCTTTCAATCATCATACACTTTGGACTGCATGTAATGTCAGAAACACTTCTTGTTGATTATGATTTGATCACCAAGAATAAGTAATGAAATATAACTAGATTAGAATCAAGAGACAACAATTTATACGGGTTCACCTCTCAAAAAAGAAGCTACATCTAGTTTCTTCCAACCAAACCTTGGTTAGAGTTTCACTAAATCAAAATTTGTTCTTTACAAGCTTTTACAATTGATCTCCTTTATCAAACTTAGATAAAGAAATGAAATCTAAACCCTATAGACTGTTGGATTACGGGGGAGCTACTTCAGGAATGTGAAGAAATTTAACTCAAGATTTGGTTTTGAGCTTTCAACATGCAAAGGATAACTTGAAGACAATTTAGGATTAAATTATGTAAGAGAAAAACAATTCTGGTGATCCAAGTGCATTGCATTCATTCAATACATATTCAACTTAATCAGACTAACAAAAATCACAAGGCATTGACATTTTTAACTAAGGATTTAAAAATAATTCAAAGGTTTTAAAGAAAAACATTTCTCACTATAATAATCAATTACAACAATGGTTTAATCGATTATTTTGTTCTTCATCAAATCTGGAAAACCTTCAGGAACATTTTAATCGATTACCATGTAAAATTACTCGATTATTTGATCCACGCCTTCATTTAAACTACCTTGTTAAACTACTTAATCGATTATTGTGAAGTTGTAATCGATTACATACTTATATCTGATTTTTCCACTGCACTACCATAATCGATTACCATTTATTATAATCGATTGCATAGCCTTTGAAGAAAACCAAGTTTTACTAAATTAATCGATTACCCAAGTTCGTAATCAATTACGCAAGCTTTTCTAAAAATGATGTTGTACTGCCTTAATCGATTACAAGGTTTTGTAATCGATTACACCTTGCTTTGAAAAAATTATGTTGTACTGTCTTAATCGATTACCAGGATTTGTAATCGATTATCTAAGCTTTATGAAAATACACTATGACTGGTTTAATCGATTACCAGGTTTCGTAATAGATTAGATAAGCTTTGTGAAAAATACGCCTTGATTGTAATAATCGATTACAGCACGAGATATTCGATTATTTTGCTCGTTATTCAAACCCAGAAAATGTATGAACAGTTTAATCGATTATAATGGCAATTTAATCAATTACCATGTTAATTTAATCGATTATTTGGCGCATCGTAATCGATTACTGATGGTTAAAAATTTCTGTTATAAATAGAACCCTTGCTCAGCTGTTTTTCTAACTGTGTGGAATAATACTCATTCGAATTTTTTGAGCCTAACCAGTCTTATGAGCTTTCTTAATTGTTTTCTGAGGGTTTGATTCAGTCTAGTTCTATGTTACATTGATCATGTGTAATTGAGTCTCTCTTGGAGCTTGAAACCATTTCAAGATTAAGGAAAGCTGTGTTTCTTGTGTTTTAAACATTCAACCTGTTCTGGTAACTTTCATTTGCATTGCATACATTGGATCATCGGGTTGTTTCTCTCCTCAATCTGCTTGTAATTTTCGTTTTGATTATTGTCTTGTAATTTTCTACTGTAATTGAGTTCTTGCTTGTAGTGTTCTCAGTGGGCTTGTCTCTAAGAATCTAATAGTATTTTAGATTTCTGAACTTTATCTAGGGTTGATAAAGGGAGACTTTGTAATTGCTTGTAAGAACAGAAATTAGATAGTGGAACTTCAACGTAGTGTTGGTTGAAAGAAACTGGATGTACTTCATGATTTTGAAGTGAACCAGTATAAATTGCTTGTGTGTTGTTTCTAAATCTACTCTCCTCATATAAATTGTTTCTTGATTCATTTGCTTAATCTTACAAAGTCAATTTTGATCCATTGAATTTTAAGGGGCTGAGCTACTTGATTGAATAAGGTTTCTTGGTTTTGAAAAGTGATAAAGATCCTACAAAACTCTGATTTTGATTAAAAATTTTAGTTTATCAAGGTCTAACCAATTCAGCCCCCTCTTGGTTAAAGTGTGAAGTATTCATATCATTTTCATAGACTTCTAAAGATCAAGAACTAGAGTACACCACTCTGTTCTATCCTCCAGAGAACACTACTCCAAAAAAAACTTTAAAGAACCTTTTTATCTTCGAAATACAAGAACTAAAAACAAACAAAACAAATCACAATTAAGAGTTCAAGAAAGATATCACCTCATGATCCTCAGTATATGAATGAGATGTATTTTACCATTCAAACAAAGTTTGAATGAATGCTTTGCAGAACACAGCTTTCTTGAAACCTTGTAACGCCCCCTTCTTAATGAGGGTCATTACCAAGCATAATCACACACACAATCAGATAATCAATCAGAGTTATAAGCAGTTCGGAAGCCCATATATAAGAGTGACATCAACAAATGTCATCATCAGATACACTGTACATGTAATATGGTAAATATACATATATCTCTGTTTAGATACAAAACTGTACAAATAACCCCTCAGGGTATAAAAAAAAAAACAAAACTACAGGCTAGGTACAAAACATCAGAGCCACATGCTCTCATATCATCTAGCCTAAGGTATACACACAGCAGCTATCCCTGCATAGGTCTCTTGCCTTGGGATCTATCTGCTCCTCCTGGTGAATCACCTGCATCATAAGTCCCACAACGGGGTGAGATATAAAGTCTCAGTAAACTCAGGGTCCT
>PYAF01001412.1:173934-190133 GCA_007407185.1 Glycine tomentella | reverse complement strand
CTGAGGAAACTATGCCATGAATGATTGTGTATTGAGTCCAGATGACTCAGAGGCTTGGCTTTCAGCCTTGAGGGAATTTGAATGGTCTATGAACAGCCTTGTGTGGGGCTGAGTTTGACTGAACCCTAGGATAGGGGAATTCTGTTATGTTATGTACTGTGAATTGGATGCCTGAGGGCTTATTTTGATATGAAATGTGCATGTGCCTTGATTAGGCTTTGATTCTGAGATTGTTGGTGGCGGGAGCCACAAACCTGGGAAGGAACTGTAGAGTGAGACCTTACCAGGTAAGTTCAGTGTTTCTGGGGATGAATTCCCACTTGGTTGCACACCACACTCTTGGGGGAGTGTTGGTCATGATTCATGATGCATGCATTGGCTGTGGCATTACTTATATTGTTCTTGTGTGCATCTGTATTGGATGAATGTATGCTGTGATGGAGATAGATCTATTGGCCAATAGATAATTACAGGCATTGAGGGTTCTCTGTCCTGTATTTAGGCATTGAGGGTTCTCCGCCAGGCATTGAGGGTTCTCTGCCACGTGAGTATGTGTTGAGGGTTCTCCACCAGGCATAGAGGGTTCTCTGCCACTAGTATGGAGCAGATGACTGCTCCATGTTGTGTTGAGGGCCAGTGGGCCATGTTTGAGATGTTTGCTTGATATGTGTGTATTATGAGTTAGTGGGCCAGGGTGGGAATGATTTCCCAAGGACCCTGAGCTTACTGAGATATGTTATGTCACCCCGTGTGGGGCTTCTATGATTTCAGGTGACCATTCTAGAAGAGGAGATCAGTCTCAGGGCAAGAGGCCCAGCAGAGACTAGGCTGCTTGACTGAGGAGCGGCATGGAGAGCTTGAAGGCTCTATTTTGATTCTGTTTTGATGTATAGTTTTGTATACCCTCGAGGAGGGCTTTTATTCTTTTGTATCACCACAGGGTGGTATGAACACTAATGTATATATGTACAGAACTGTCTGAGTTTATGATATAAGACTTTTCCCTGAGTATACTTGTTGTATATTTGATAATCTGCCTAAGTCTGTTAGATATTTGTCTGGATGGTTTATGATATGAGAAATTGGATCAGCAGGGCATGATAGATGTTTACTGTTTGTGTTTAGTGATTATATTTGTGGTTCCATACATAATGAATCAAGAAAACGATTTTGTGCTTCCGCTGAATTGTATAAACTATGTTTTCAAGCGCTAATCTGATATTTTTAATGATAACACGTCGGAGGCCTATGGGGTGTTACATTCTCTCTCCCTCACTAGATTAGGCTTTGTTCTTAGACTTTAGGTACTTAAATATTAGGTTTAAGTAAGTTAAGAATGTGAGAGAAGTGAGGTTTAGCGTGGAAGCTCTGCCGGAGAGAAGCGAGGATGGGAACGTTCAGCAGCTTCTTCCGAGAAGAGGTTCTCTCCATGCTGGACTAACTTCTTAGAGGTTGGATGTAATCTTCTTAACCCTATACTTCTTTTAATATTCATGCATGAGTTGTTCTATTTCTTATTGGTAGTTTCATTCCGTGCTTAATGCTTGATCCTACTTGATCACTAGTATCACGAGCTTAAATCCGAAGTGAGACTGGAAAGTAATCTTAGGATTTGAACTGAATGAAATTACTCGTTACGTTACGTTGCTAGGAATAGGGCATAATGTTTCGATTGCATAAAAGCACGCGATTATAGTTCTTAACGCTGGGGTAATTTACTTAAATATGCGAAGGATCGATATTCGGTAAAATATCCTTAGAACTTGGATGCAAGGAATCGATTCAAGGTAACCTAGTGTGCATCAATAAGAATAGACAGTGATTTATGCATGGTAAATATTAATTGAATATAGGATGTTAAGAATGATGAAATCCAATCCCGCTTTCTCATAAATATATTTTCATTTTTGTTAAAGTTTAGTTAGTTTACTTTACTTGCATCAACAAATGAAATATCGTTCAACCTACTTGTACATATCTATTCAACTGTTTAATTTTAGTTGGATTAACTGAGTAAGCTCAAGTCCCTGTGGAGACGATCTTTTATAAATTTGAAACTTACAATGATAAAACGGTACGCTTGCCGTGGTGAAAATTCCTAACAGGTGTGTAGGTGATTATTGGATCATTGTTCAGTCCCCAGAGGCCTTTATTTATAGATAGATTTAATTAGAGTAACAAAGCCTATTTTCTGTGCCAATTTCGAAGTCAATCTTTTTAAATAAGGCAACAGCGATTCCGTGGCACTGATGGCGCGGCTTGCGGCGCTACTCGCGCCGTTAATTCCAATTTGTGGCGCTGATCGCGTGGAGTCCCGCGCTGATCGCACGGGGTTTTCGAAACAGAAGCTCTGATTTTGCTTGTGGCGGGGTTCCCGCGAGGTCTGGCGCGACCCGCGCGGGACTTCAGATTTGCTTTTCTCCTTCCTTTGGCTTTAATTCTCCTCCTTTAAGCCCTAAAATGCACAAATGGTGATGAAATGAGATTAAATTAAATATAATAATAAACTAACTAATTTTATTCTAATTCCTAACTTATTTATCTAAATTATAATCTAAAACTAGCCTAAAACTAAGATGTGTTTGCAACACATCAATTACCAGATTGATTTAATCGATTACATGAGTTAAATAGTCGATTATATGGCGCGTTTAATTGATTACTGACAGTTACAAAATTTTGTTATAAAAAGAACCATGGCTCAGCTTATTTTGTAACTTGATCAATTCGTATTTTGAGCATACACAAGCTTTCTAAATACTTTCAAAGTGATTATTTTGGGTTCTATGAGTTCTTGCTTGTACTAAAACATTCATGGGTTTTTGAGTGATTCTTTAAAGCAAGAAGTCTCTTTCAAAGGTTAAGGAAGAAGATGTTCTGAGATTGTTTTTGTCTTTCAACCTGAATTGTTCATTCATATGCATGTCATTCACTGGATCATCAAGCTATTTCTTTCCTTAACTCATTGATTGTAATTTTGTTTACAAAATTTGTTGTAATTGACTATTGTAATTGGGTTCTTAAAGCTTGGGACTAGAGAAGGGTTCTCTAGCTTAAAGATCAAAGTAGTGTTCTCTGGATCTTTCTCCTTAGAAGTTTGATAGGGTTTTGGATTTCTGTTCTTTATCTAGGGTTGATAAAGGGGAGGTTCTTGTAAAAGCTTGTAAGAATATTTTATAATAGTGAAACTCTAATTCAGTGTGAATTAGAAGAAACTGGATGCATATAATAACCCTGAGTCCTAGCGCGTACGGCACGAGTTTTGGGCGCGAACAACGCTGGATTCTGCAGGATTCTTCTGCAGAATCCTTATGCATAACTATGGCGCGATCAGCGCCATGGTTATGAGGTGTGGCTCTCCTGGCGCTAGGTTGGCACTCCTGGAGCCACAGCCTCGGGAGTGCAGCGCTGATGGCGCGAGTGTGGCGCTCGAAGCACCATAGGTTCTGACGGTTGCCGCCCGGGGCGCTAGGTCGGCGCGAGTGGCGCAGGACAGCCCAGAAGACCTGTTCTTCTTTCCTGTTGGCGCGGGTGGCGCAATTGTGGCGTGGTCAGTGCCAGAGTCTCTGGATATTGGCGCGGGTTCTGGCGCTGGAGGCGCCATAGTCCCTGGATGTTGGCGCTCTTGGCGTGGGAGTTGGCGCCAGAGGTTCTGGAGGTTGGCGCTCTGGGCGCTGGGTTGGCGCGGATGGCATCGTGGTCACTTCCAGCTGGCGCAATCAACGCCAGAGTGACGCGATCAGCGCGACAGCTCTGACAGGACCACTATTAAAGGCTGGGTCACGATTTTCAGAAAGAAAACTTGGTTTTCTTCTTCCTCTAACACCCCACCTCCATTGTTGAAGCTCCAAGCTTCATTTCTTCACCATAGTTCACCAAATCTAGTCCCATAAACACCTTTCGTGATGGAAAACACTTGTAGAGCTTGAATCCTTCCTCATTCTCCATTCAAACCCACTCATTTTGAGAATCCATTTCTAATGGGAAGTTCGTAGAACTCGAGTTCGGTGAGGAATGACGGCGATTCGTGGTTACCCAAGCTAAGGGAAGTCGTCCTTGGGCCTTCCTTGTCATCTTTGAGGTAAGGAACTCGAGATTCACCGCTTGTTTTATAAGTTGGGATTTTGGGTGAATAGTGACCCACTTGTGATAAAGCTAGTCTTAGCCTTGGGTCCTTTGGAAACATGTGTTTAGAATGTTGTGAGGATGTAGGATTAGCTCTCAATTATGAGTTTGGTGAACTTTGATTTCTTGGCTCTATGTGATGCATGTATAGTGATATGCTGAGTTGCTTGGCTGTGTTTTGACATGCAAGAGCCTTGGTTTGTGGCTTTGATGGCCTTGGGAGGCTATTGGAACGATGTTTGTGTGTGAAAGAACCGTTGAAGCAATGTGGGAGCCATTGAGCCTTGGGCTTAAGTAGAGGTTTGAGCTCTTGATGTTGGCTTGCATTGAGTCTTGTGATGACTCAAGTGCCGTGTGGGCATGAGGTAGACCACCGAGGGTCTATGATATGGCTTTGAGTGTTGAGCCTTGACGAACCTTAGGTTAGACGATCTTGTGGTTTTGGAAAAGGTTGTGATTCCTTTCATTGAAGCGGTTGAGAACTGTGTTATTCTCGTATGCCTTGTATGGCTATGTGGATGTTTGATACATGTTTGTATGCGTTGTTTAGGGCGTGACACCATGGGTGTCAGTGGCGTAGGCCACGGAGCAAGGGAAGAACCGCGGAGCTCGGCTTTGGCAGGTAAGTTCTTGGTCCCTTGGGGGTGTTTCCCACTTGCTTGTGCTCCACCATACTCCGAGGGAGTAGTGGTTACATTCATGATACATGCATTATTGGTTGTTGCATACTCATGATGATATATGCTTGTATCTGTGCTTGAGACATGTATGAAGCCTGTTATTAGATCTTCTGGCCAGTTAGATATATATGGACCTCCCTAGGAGTAGAGCGCACCTTCTAGTTTGGTTTGCTCATGGTTGATTGGATCCCGGGGTGATGACGATCTCCTAAGACCAAGAGATAGGTGTGTCCCGTCGCGGTTGATTGCCTATTCTCGGAGGTACCATATACGTGCGTCCATGTGTAAGGGGTAGCTCCCGATGGGATGGCACGGGTGTGAATTCCGATTTCAAACTGAGGTCGGCGTTGACTCGGTCCACCGTACATAGAGCTAGATAGCTTACTTGTATTGTTATGAGGGCCGAGAGGCCAGTTTGTTGTGATACCCTGATGATTTCTGTCATGGTGAGTGAGCCAGGGTGGAGGAGATGCCTCCAAGGACCCTGAGCTTACTGAGATGTTTATCTCACCCCGTGTGGGGCTTATGTTATTTCAGGTTATGCTTCTGGTAGAGAGGAGCGGTCTCAGGGCGGGAGGCCCCAGTAGAGACGGTACCTGCTTGGCTGTGAGGCAGCAGTGGAGAGCTTGGAGCTCGACTCAGCTTTTGGTGTTTTGTACCCCTGTAGAAGGAAGACATGTGTGTGCACATGTAGTCTTTGTTTTGTCCATGTTTATGTATGTATGCCCTCGTGTGAGGAAGGATCCTTGGGATCAAAAGCACTTGGATGCTTATTCTTTTGTATAGACACTTCGAGTGTCAGATGATGTTTTGTACATAACCAGTTCTATTATGTAATTATGTTTCCTCCTGTCTATATCTTTGAGATATTTATGTTATCTGCCTATGGTTATGGTTGTATGATCTGGATTAGCAGGGGCGTATCTTATGCTTGTGATGAGATGTTTGATATCCCATACATAATGTAATCAAGAAATATGGTTTTGTTTTATGCTTCCGCAAAAGTTTTAAATTAATGTGATTAAGCGCTAATCTGATAATAATCATAATGTTAATACACCAGGTGCACACGGGGTGTTACATTTTATGGTATCAGAGCGGTTTCTTGATGGAAGCATTATGTATGGATATTGTGTGTGGCTCTTGACTGTTGTTTGTATTTGGCATGACTATTGCATGTGTGGACACTAGTTGTGGGCCTGATCAACTCACTGTTTGGTGTGCATGTGTAGTGTCATGACGAGATCCCGAAATAACAGTGGGGCGACTAATGCCCAACCAAATCCAGTGGCGGCTGCATTGGCAGCCATGCAGCAAGAGTTTGCTGCAAATAGGCAGATGCAGGAGGCGATGCAGCAAGAGATGGCTGCTAACCGTGCTATGAATGAAGCCTTGGTGAAGGCTAATCAGGAGATGATGGATGAGATGAGGATCCTGAGAGGGGGTGACAAAGCATCCTCTGCACCTCCTACACATACGGGTGACGGTAGCCGTCATCAGGCTAGTGGTAGCCACGTCAGAGAGGACCGGGTGTCCCATATTGAGGCTGTTGATGATGTTGTAGCTAGACGGAAAATGCTGGTGGCTTTCAGAAAGCATGACCCTCCAGTTTTTCTTGGTGGCTATGACCCTATTGCTGCAGCTAGGTGGCTGCAGGCTTTGGATAAGATTTTACGGTGATGGAGTGCCCCAATCACCAGAGTTGCTGTATGCAACTTATATGCTTCAGGGCGATGCCCATGAGTGGTGGAATACCACACATCAGCTGTTGAGAAGCCAGGGAGAGGTTGTTACCTGGCGTATGTTTGAAGCTTGCTTCCTGGACAAATATTTTCCCAGGGAAGCTCGAGAGCAGAAGCAAGCAGAGTTTGACGGTCTTGTTCAGGGGAACATGACTGTAGATGAGTATTTGGCCAAGTTTAATGAGCTGGCCAAATATGCTCATTTCTGGAGGACCTTACCTGATGCGGATATCCTTGCTGCTAAGTTCCAGAGGGGACTTAGAGAGAGCATTGAGGTGTTGGTGGCCGGTAGCGGAGCCCGTGATATGGACAGCTTGGTGAGGCAGTGTCGCCAAGTTGAGGATACGCTTCGTAGACACCGAGGTAGTCAGTTCTCTCCCTCAGACAGACAGGAAGGGAGGAAGCCCAGCATTTCTGGCCCACCCGGGAAGGGTAAAGGCAAGGATTTGAGAGTCTCCACCTCTTTTGGTAGATTCAAGAGGGACTCTAGCCGGAGCGGCTCAGCTCGGGGGAGGCAGTGAAACACCCCGTGTGCACCCGACGTATTAACATTATATAATATCAGAGTAACGCAGCATATATGGAAAAGAACAGTAAAGGAAGCATAAATTCAATATAATATACATATATGGTGAACCTGTTTGTGTACAAAATACATGCTTTTCCTTAATATTCAGATATACATCAAACGTCCACATATAGGCAGACATTAACAAAACTCGAGCTAACAAGCTCGGTCATCTAGACCTAGGGTTCTTCATCAGCCTCTATCCCGTCTCTGGCCTCTTGCCCTGGGATTTCTCTGCTAACCCTGTGTCGTCTCCTGCAACATAAGCCCCAAATAGGGGTGAGATTATCATCTCAGCAAGCTCAGGGTCCTGGGAGGTCATCTCCACCACCCTGAGTGCATGTCAAAACACAATTCGGCCTAACCATGGCCATCACATCACAACTATCAGTATGTATGGCTAAATATCATACAAGCACAATAATCATTTAATTCCTGAGGAGGATCATCCATAAATGGGCTCTCCACTCTCTCAGGTCTATCACATATGCAGTGCCTGAGAAGGATCATCCGTTAAGGGCTCTCTACTTACTCAGGACTTTAATCCACTGCCTGAGGAGGATCATCCATAAATGGGCTCTCCACTCTCTCAAGGCTTATGTGTACGTTCTACTGGTCAGAGAACTAACATACAACCACTATCCAAGTCAAAATCATAATCAAAATTCAGGCGTCACAGTTTTACAATCATATCAAGCTATCACCCAATTTGGGTGTAATGCACACAAGCAGGGGAAATGTTTCCCCAGAACACTGAGCTTACCTGGTCTCAGCTTAGAACTAGTTCTCCGAGTCTCTTGGCGTCCTTCGCCAATGATATGAGTCTCACGCCCTACAATAGGCATGAAATAACCAATCAGATATAGTATTCAATCGTTCATAGGGAAGGAAACATCCTTCCTTTCCTAATTAATATATGTCTTCTAACTTATGGTTTATCGTAGCCCAACTTCTACTAAGTCATACATTGACCTTCAGTGATCTGCCTCAGCCTCACCAAGGCCTCAGAGTTCCTTTAGAACTCTGTACAGATCCAATCAAAGCTGTTCTGGAATTAAGAACTCACATTGACTCAACTAAGCCAAAACACATATATAATCACGTTTTCACCGATTATTTGGCCTTATGAATAACTTTTATAAAGATACTTAAGTTAATTTAGGTCATAACATCACTCATTCACACACACTTCTCCCTTCCCAGAGCCAAACTCAAACTTCATCACAATTCCAGTTTCAACATGCCATATGGCTCAGAACAACCTCTTGACTACATCTCCCTAAAGAACCTAAGTCTAATTCCAGCCCTATCAATACTTGGTTACTATTCATCCAATCCCCATTTCACAAATTAAACGGTTAAAACAGAGGTTTCTTACCTCAGATCAATAGAGGAAAGGTTGGAGAAGTCTTTCTCCTCGCTCTGGTGTCCTGAACCCAGCTTCTTCCCTCTCCAAAGCTCACCCTCTGAGGAAACTCAAGGATATGGGAGTTCTCTCACATTTCTCACAGCCAAGGCTGGATTTTTGCTCTCAAATGGTTCTAATCAAGTTTAGAAGTGATTAAGAGGTGTTTTGGTGGTTTATAATGAAGATATGAAGCTCCTAAGGCTCATTAATGGCTGCCTGGACGAAGGAGGAAGAGGAATAGTGATTTTTTCTGGAAAAATCGCGATTTGGCCATTTATAGGTGGCCTCACCAACATGCGACACCCATGGCGCCACTTTGGCGCTCTTGGTGCCACTTTGGCGCTCTTGGCGCCACTTTCCATTGCCTCTGGCGCTCATGGTGCCACTCTGGCACTCTTAGCGCCACTTCTCAATGCATCTGGCGTCCTTGGCGCTACTTTGGCGCTCCCGGCGCCAGTTTTCAGCATCTGTGGTGCTCCTGGCGCCACTCTGGCGCTCTTGGCGCCAGACTCCATCGCTAAAATCTGTTGCTAAATCCGTCGCTAATTCCGTCTCTAAGGCTTTTGCGACAGAAATTTATAAATTTAAATTTTTATTTCTTTTACTCCTTTTTATAAAAAAAACCCTAGGCTATTATAGGCAGCCCCCGAAGTGTCTGGCTTGTGGGAGGGAGCACTGGGGATCGTGCCCCTCAGGCCAGATTATCTGCTACAGATGTGGCCAGTCGGGCCATATTTCTCGAGAGTGCACGCAGGCAGGAGGCCGTGCACAGGCTGCTACAGTTGAGATGACAGCACCCACGATAGGCCGGGTGTATACTGTTGATGCTAGAGAAGCAGACAGAGCTCCAGACTTGATCAGAGGTACTATTCTGATCGATGCTTGTGATGAGAGAGTCTTGTTTGACTCTGATCAAGGATGTGATTGCTGATAGGCTTAAGTTGCCTATGACTTGTTTTTCCCCTCCGATGGAGGTTACCACTGCATCCAGTGAGAGATGTCGGGTGAGCATGTGCTGCAAAGACGTGCGGTTTCAGCTTGATGGCAGAGAGTACATGATTGATCTGTACTGCCTAGCTATGCCTACCCTTGAGATTATTTTGGGTATGGATTGGTTGGCCAAGTATGGCGTGATGTTGGATTGTTGTCAGAAGAGGGTTGTTGTGCCTTCTGACGGAGCTGGCTCAAGTTTCACCTCTTTCCTCTCAGTCTTGCAAGCTCGCAAGGCGCTTAGGGAAGGAGCTCAAGGCTACATCTTCTCATGTGTGATTGAAGATAAGCCCAGTGTTGATCTGTCGCAGATCCTGGTAGTTGGTGAGTTTGCGGATGTGTTCCCAGAGGAGATTACTCAGCTACCACTTGAGAGAGAGATCGAGTTCTCCATTGATCTGGTTCCTGGCGTGGGACCGATATTTATGGCACCTTACCGCATGGCTCCTCTGGAGTTGAGGGAGCTGAAGGTGCAGTTGGAGGACCTGCTGTCCAAGCAGTTTATCAGACCGAGTGTATCACCTTGGGGAGCACCGGTGATCTTCGTGAAGAAGAAGGACGGCAATATGAGGCTCTGTGTTGATTACAGGCAGTTGAATAAGGTTACTATCAAGAATAAGTATCCTTTGCCTCGTATGGATGATCTGCTAGATCAATTGAGGGGAGCCACGGTGTTCTCTAAGATCGACCTAAGATCCGGGTATCATCAAATACGGATAAAGCCTGCTGACATACCTAAGACAACCTTCTGGTCTAGGTATGGTTACTTTGAGTATCAGGTCATCCCCTTTGGTCTGACGAATGCCCCAGCAGTGTTCATGGACTATATGAACAGGGTATTCAGGCCTTTCTTGGATCAGTTTGTGGTGGTGTTCATTGATGACATACTGATCTACTCCCGGACGGAGAAGGAGCATGCTGAGCATGCTGAGGATTGTTCTTTAGACATTAAGGAATGATCAATTGTATGCCAAGTTGGCAAAGTGCGAGTTTTGGCTATCAGAGGTGAAGTTCCTTGGCCATGTGATCTCAGCAGCTGGGGTATCAGTTGATCCCAGTAAGATAGAGGCTGTGATGTCTTGGGAGAGACCCAAAGATGTATCTAAGGTCTGGAGTTTCCTTGGATTGGCCGGCTATTACTAGAGGTTTATTCAGGGGTTTTGCCAGATAGTGATACCTCTGACTCGACTCACTCGGAAAGAGGTTCCATTTGTTTGGACCCATGAGTGCGAGTAGTGTATCCAGGAGTTGAAGGAACGATTGACTACAACTCCAGTTTTAACCCTTCCTGACCCTGAAGGAAGCTTTGAGGTATACCATGATGCTTCCAAGCAGGGGCTTGGATGTCTGATGCAGGATAAGAAGGTTGTTGCCCATGCTTCCAGGCAACTGAAGCCTCAAGAAGAGTCTTATCCTACCCATGATTTAGAGCTTGCAGCGGTGGTTTTTGCTTTAAAGATTTGGAGACACTATCTGTATGGTGCTAGATTGGTGGTGTTCAGTGACCATAAGAGTCTCAAATACCTCTTTGATCAGAAAGAGTTGAATATGAGACAGAGGCGGTGGATGGAGTTCCTCAAAGACTATGATTTTGAGTTGAAATACCATCCCGGCAAGGCAAATGTTGTTGCCGATGCCTTGAGCAGGAAACATGTGAGTGCCGCCTGTATGATGATTTCTGACTGTGTGTTGATTAAACAGTTCAGGGATATGCACCTGACGGTTACCGAGGGTGCTCGTGGTCTTGAGTTGAGGAAGGCCAAGGTTGATAATGATTTGATCCGGAGGATCAGAGAAGCACAGAAGCAGGATGAAGCTGTGAGGGCCATGATTGGCCAGCAGGATATCTCCTGGGAGGACCATGACTTGGTGTTGTACCAAGATCGTATTGTGGTGCCTTAGGGCGAGTTGGTGGACGTCGTCCTATCTGAGAGCTCACAAGGGCCAGTTCAGTATTCATCCAGGTGCCACTAAGATGTATCAGGACTTGAAGAGGAATTTCTGGTGGCCAGGGATGAAGAAAGACATAGCCGGGTGTGTGGCTAAGTGTCTGGTGTGTCAGAAGGTAAAGATTGAGCATCAGAGACCGTCTGGTTTGTTACAGCCTTTACAAGTCCCTGAGTGGAAATGGGATAGCATTTCCATGGACTTTGTAGTGGCGTTACCGAGGACTCAGGCTGGATGTGACTCCATCTGGGTGATTGTGGATAGGCTGACCAAGTCTACTCATTTCTTTCCTGTGAAGACTGACTACACAGCGGAGAAGTTGGCCCAGTTGTATGTCAGGGAGATCGTGAGGTTGCATGGTTTCCCTGAGAGTGTTATCAGTGATAGAGATCCGAAGTTCACCTCTAGGTTCTGGGGTTCTCTTCAGGAAGCTTTTGGGACCTAGCTGAGGCTCAGTACCGCCTACCATCCTCAGACAGATGGTCAGACCGAGAGGACCATCTAGACTCTAGAGGATATGTTGAGAGCTTGTGCCTTGGAGCAAGGTACTAGCTGGGATAGATACTTACCTCTGGTGGAGTTCTCCTACAACAACAGTTTCCATGCTAGTTTGGGCATGGCACCCTATGAGGCTTTGTATGGCCGACGGTGCAGGACTCTGGTTTGTTGGACAGAGGTAGGTGAGAGGCAGCTTCTTGGACCTGAGATGGTTCAAGAAACTTCTGAATAGATTCGGATGATCAAAGATAAGTTGGTGAAAGCTCATATGTTTCTAAGGTTGTCTCCGGTTACAGGAGTAGGACGGGCCTTGGGAGTAAGAAAGCTGAGTCCTAGGTTCATTGGCCCCTATCAAATTCTTCAGAGTAGGGCCAATGGCGTATAGGCTAGCTTTACCTCCCCAGTTGGCAGGGCTGCATAATGTGTTCCACGTGTCTCAGCTGAGGAGGTATGTGGCGGATCCCTCACGTGGTAGAGCCCGACGTCGTTCAGATTAGAGAGAATCTGACCAGTCCTACACAACCTATAAAGATTCTGGATAGGACGGAGAAGCGCATACGGAGCAAGATCATTCCCATAGTTAAGGTGCAATGGGAAGGCATAACACCTGAGGAGGCAACTTGGGAGCGGGAGCAGGAGCTGTTGCAGCTGTACCCCGAGTTGCTTGACAGGTATGATTTTTGGTTTTGCGGACAAAAGTCCTAAAAAGGGGGGTTGAATATAATAACCCTGAGTCCCAACACGTACGGCGCGAGTTTTGGGCGCGAACAACGTTGGATTCTGCAGAATCCTTCTGCATAACTGTGGTGCTCATGGCGCGATCATCGCCATGGTTCTGAGGTATGGCACTCCTAGCGCCACAGCCTCTGGAGTGCAGCGCTGATGGCGCGAGGCTGGCGCTCGAAGTGCCATAGGTTCTGGCGGTTGACGCCCGGGGCTCCAGGTCGGCGCGAGTGGCGCGGGACAGCCCAAAAGACCTGTTCTTCTTTCTAGTTGGCGCGGGTGGCGCCATTGTGGCGCGGTCAGCGCCAGAGTCTCTGGATATTGGCGCTCTTGGCGCGGGTTCTGGCGCGGGTTCTGGCGCTGGAGGTGCCATAGTCCCTGGATGTTGGCGCTCTTGGCGCAGGAGTTGGTGCTAGAGGTTCTGGAGGTTGGTGCTCTGGGAGCGGGGTTGGCGCGGATGGCGCCGTGGTCACTTACAGCTGGCACGATCAGCGCCAGAGTGGCGCAATCAGCGCAGCAGCTCTGACAGGACCACTATAAAAGGCTGGGTCGCGATTTTCAGAAGGAAAACTTGGTTTTCTTCTTCCTCCAGCACCCCACCTCTATTGTTGAAGCTCCAAGCTTCTTTTCTTCACCATAGTTCACCAAATCTAGTCCCTTAAACACCTTTCGTGATGGAAAACACTTGTAGAGCTTGAATCCTTCCTCATTCTCCCTTCAAACCCACTCATTTTGAGAATCCATTTCTAAAGGGAAGTTCATAGAACTCGAGTTCGGCGAGGAACGACGGCGATTCGTGGTTACCCAAGCTAGGGGAATTCGTCCTTGGGCCTTCCTTGTCATCTTTGAGGTAAGGAACTCGAGATTCACCGCTTGTTTTATGAGTTGGGATTTTTGGTGAATAGTGACCCACTTGTGATAAAGCTAGTATTAGCCTTGGGTCCTTTGGAAACATGTGTTCAGAATGTTGTGGGATTTAGAATTAGCTCTCAATTATGAGTTTGGTGAACTTTGATTTCTTGGCTCTATGTGATGCATGTATAGTGATATGCTGAGTTGCTTGGCTGTGTTTTGACATGCAAGATCCTTGGTTTATGGCTTTGATGGCCTTGGGAGGCTATTAGAACGGTGTTTGTGTCTGAAAGAACCGTTGAAGCCATGTGGGAGCCATTGAGCCTTGGGCTTAAGTAGAGCTTTGAGCTCTTGATGTTGGCTTGCATTGAGTCTTGTGATGACTCAAGTGCCGTGTGGGCATGAGGTAGACCACCGAGGGTCTATGATATGGCTTTGAGTGTTGAGCCTTGACGAACCTTAGGTTAGACGATCTTGTGGTTTTGGAAAGGGTTGTGATTTCTTTCATTGAAGCGGTTGAGAACTGTGTTATGCTTGTATGCCTTGTATGGCTATGTGGATGTTTGATACATGTTTGTATGCGTTGTTTTGGGCGTGACATCGTGGGTGTCAGTGGCGTAGGCCACGGAGCAAGGGAAGAACTGCAGAGCTCGGCTTTGCGAGGTAACTTCTTGGTCCCTTGGGGGTGTTTCCCACTTGCTTGTGCTCCACCATACTCCGAGGGAGTAGTGGTTACATTCATGATACATGCATTATTGGTTGTTTCATACTCATGATGATATATGCTTGTATCTGTGCTTGAGACATGTATGAAGATAAGAAAACCATGGTTACCTCAAATAAATCAAGCAAGGAGGATTGGAGGCTCCGTTCTCTACTGAATCCTCGAGTTGAGTTTTGAAGATTCCGCTCCGATTAAAGTGTTCCTCTTCGTGCGGTGGTCCAATGGCAAGAAACGGTGGCTCATGGCAGTGACCGGTGGCCATGGATGGTGGAGTAGAAGCGGAAGGGGGTTGGGTGCTGTTTGGGGGAAGAAGAAGTTCCATTTTCATGATTTGGAGGTTGCTGCATGCTTTTAAAACCGCCTTGACTTGCCCAGCGAGCTAAAAAGCCTTCCAAAATTTGCCTGGGAGAAAAATTAATTTGTCATGCTTCAGATGCTGTTTCGACAATCCCAACGGTCAACCTCTGTATATTTAGGTTAGGAACCAACCTTTAAAATTGTAAGGTGATCCAACAGTTAACCAATCCAGAATTGGTTTTTTACCAGTCAACCTCGTAATCACTCAATTATAACACAACTCCAACAACTCCACGTAACTTGACATCTACACCAAGAAATTGCGCATGGATAATTCATATAACATTTCAATTAATCTAAACTAATCGAATAATTAAACAATCACAACAAATACACCAAATATCTATTTTCAATTATCAAAATTTTAGGATGTTACATTTTTAGTGTCACTGATGAAATTCGTACATAAAGAGCATATATGCTATTGGTAAGCTGCACTAAAGTTTATTGTTAATGTATGCTGCTACAATATTTGACTTATATGAGAAGAGATGGATGATAAGGTTTGGATTGGTTTTGACTGTATAAACAAAATGGACATTAAATATATTAAATTCTTCATATGCTAATGTAAGTCATACCAACCATTGGAACTATTAGAACAATTTCACTATCTCACTTCTGCTAATTTGTTTGTTGGTGATTAGATGTCATTGTATAAGTCTATTCTTATTCACAATAAGTCCTGATATAGTGCTTTTAGTTAAATTTTTGTCTATCATTCTTAGCTTATTTGACCTCTTTTGGATTTTTATTTTTCCATTCTAATTCAGTTTTTGGCCTAGGCAAGTAAGTGGGCTTAATTGCTAATTGTAGCGTATTTTCAGATTTTTGCTCACTTAACATATCTAACTTGTTCACGGCCTATAGAGTGCTACCAATCTCCGAATGCAGCGTTCTAGGAATCCCTGGAAGGATAACGAAAAGATCTACAAGTTTGCTAGAAATAGCCCGAGGCCAATTCTATCATTTGGAGGGTCATTTTGAGCTTCGAAGTTAGCACCTTTGCAATTGTAATTTTGGGCTGCGAATTTGAATTTTATGGTTGTAAATAGTAAATAATTAGAATTGATGGGTTTTGTTGATGGCCCATTCTTTTCTTCAGACTTAGTCACTACTTATTAGTGACATTGGACAAATTTTACTACACAATTTTCATTTAATAAAAACAATTTTACATTTCCTTCTTTTAAGATTTTAGGATCAAAACCCTTGCTCTCATTTTCTCTCAATTGTTCTTGCTTGTTCTTCATTTTCGTTTTTTTGTTCTTCCATTTTCGTGCAATAATTCCATGGGGCTTTCATTGATGATGATCATGGAAGGCTAAATCCTCAATCAATCCAAGGATCCAACCCAAGCACAAGGAGAATTTCAGTTCTGATTTGGTATTTCGAATTCTATTTGAATGTTCATCTTCTTCTTCAATTGCTATTCTGTTTTCATGATTATGAATGCGTTTAGGATTGAAAACGGATTAGGTTATGGATTCATTTCCTAATTTCGAATATTAATCACAGATTAATTGGATGATATTTCAGTTAGGGTTGTGGTTTCAATCAATTTAGGGGTTAAGTCGATTGAGTT
>PYAF01001412.1:122157-140239 GCA_007407185.1 Glycine tomentella | reverse complement strand
TGAGGAGATTCGTTTGGAAGCCTATGAGAACTCCAAGATTTACAAGGAGAAAGTGAAGAAATTCCATGACTCTAGGATTCTTAGAAAGGAGTTCCATAGTGGCCAAAAAGTGTTATTGTTTAATTCTCGCCTTAAGCTTATTTCTGGTAAACTTCGATCTAGATGGGATGGACCTTTTGTTATTACTAATGTTTTTCCCATGGTGCAGTTGAGATTAAAAATGAAGCTACTGGCAAAGTCTTCAAGGTCAATGGTCACCAACTCAAAGCATTTCATGAGAGCCCTCAAGTGGAGGAAGAGCTTGTGGAGGACATCTCTTTGGTCCTGCCAATTTTGTGTGAAGATGTGTCTTGAATGACATTTGGGGAGTTTCCTTTTCCCTGCTTTTATTTGTTGTCTCTTTGTTGCATTTCTTTGCATGCATACATTGAGGACAATGTGCATTTCAAGTGGGGGGTGAAGGATCCTTAAAATTTTTAAAATTATGGTTGTTTTTTGTTTTTTGTTTTCTGACTGTTTATGTTTTGTTGCTATCTGTTTGTCATTGTCTGTTGTTTTCTGTTTTCTATTTTCTGTCTGTTTATGTTCTGTTTGTCTGTTTTAGTTTTTGAGTCTGTATGTTTTTGTTGTCTGTTTTTGCTGTTTCTGTTTGTTGCTGTTTTTATTGAATTTAGGCACTTTTTCATGTTTTTCATAGGATTTCTAATTTGCATAAATTGTGAGAAATGTTAAAAAGTTGGTTGGATTGAGAGGTTTCATACTTGATGTGAATCATTGTTGCAATTGTTGAAGTGATAAGTAGACTTGAGAAATAGAATTTAAGATGAACCATGTGTGGTAGAATTATGCCTTGTGAGTTTTTGAGCCTTTGTGAATATGTTCTTTCATGTGTAATTTCACCCTTGTGCTAGATTACTCTATGTTTTGCCTTGCCTCTTTTGACATTCCTTATTGCACATGCTTTGATTGAGATGATTTAGGCCCTCTTTCTTTTAGCTACTAGCCAAATAAGCCTATCCTTGTTGATATCCATTGTCACCCTCTTTGAGCCTTTAGCCTTTTCTTTCTTGTTTAGCTCATTAAAAACTATAAAAAAAATGATGGAAAACCATGTTACCCTAGCTTTAGGGAGAAAAAGGGCTTTTGAATTGTTTTGGGAGTGGGTTTCAAACAAGTGTGGGGTGTTTGTCTTTTGTTTGGTTTTGAAAGAAAAGAAAAGAAAAAGAGGAAATAAAGAGTTCAAATAGCAAAAGTTCAAAGAAAAGAAGAAAAAAAAAGAAAAGTAGAAAATATATGCAATAAAAGTTGTTATAGTTCAAGCAAGAAAAAAAAATATATGCAATAAAAGTTGTTATAGTTCATTTTCATCCTTGTAAATTCTTTTAAATTTCACCTTGCTTCTACCCTTCTTTTATCTTGTTGGCTTGCTCCCCATTGTCCCTCTTTTCTCTTGAGCTTTAGCCTAAATATCCTTTTCTTATCCACCTTTCCCTAAGTCATTCATTACAAGCTAATAAGGTCCTTTTGATCTTTTGATGCATGTGTATTTCAAGTTGAATGAATGAGAGGTTTGTCAATGCTTGGATGTGCTAGTCGCATGTGGTGTTTGAGTGTAAATACAAGCCATACACATCATGTGAGGTTGAGTGCCACCCTTTGAGAGAATTCTATCACCTTGGTGCATTCTTGATTCTAAACTTGACTACTTTTTCACTTTGTGCTTTGTGATCATGTTTTCATGGATTGTTTGTTACCTCAACATTATTCTTCCATCTTTCATTTCTCTCACTTTTCTGGATTGTTATGATCCATTGAAAATATGTGTGCCTTGTTCATACCCTTTCTTTAAATTTTTGGTTTACTTTAGTTTGAATTTTTCTCTTAGTCTTTCTTTTAGTTTTGCCCAGGAGTGCAAAAGTTTAAGTGTGGGGTATTTTGATAGAGTGCTTTTAGTTGAGTACTTTTCTATCCCTCTTAGCTTATTTGACCTCTTTTGGACCTTTATTTTCCTATTCTAATTTAGTTTTTGGCCTAGGCAAGTAAGGGGGCTTAATTGCTAATTGTTACGTATTTTCAGATTTTTGGCTCACTTGATGTATCTGACTTGTGTAAGACCTATAGGGTGCTACCGATCTCTGAATGGATTGTTCTAGGAGTCCCTGGAAAGATAACAAAAAGATCTACAACTTTGCTAGAAATAGCCCGAGGCCAATTCTGTCATTTAGAGGGTCATTTTAAGCTTTGAAGTTAGCGCCTCTCCACTTGTAATTTTGGGCTGCGAATTTGACTTTCATGGTTGTAAATGGCAAATAATTAGATTGTTGAGCTTGTTTGTGGCCCATTTTATTTTCAGAACTCAGTCACTACATATATTAGTGACTTTAGTGAAACTTGGGCACCACTCTTTACATTTCAATAAACAAGTTTTATTTTTCATTTCTTTAGTTTTTAGAATCAAATCCTTGTTCTTCATTTTCTCTCTACTGTTCTTGCTTGTTCTTCATTTTCATTTTTCTATTCTTCCATTTTTGTGCAACCATTTCATGGGGCTTTCACTGATGATGATCATGGAAGGCTAAATCCTCAATCAATTCAAGAATCCAACCCAAGCACAAGGAGAATTTGAGTTCTGGTTTAGTATTTTGAATCCTATGTGAATGTTCATCTTCTTCTTCAATTGCTATTCTGTTTTCATGATTATGAATGCCTTTAGGATTGAAAACGAATTAGGTTATGGATTTATTTCCTAATTTCAAACATTAATCGTAGAATTAATTGGATGATATTTCAGTTAGGGTTGTGGTTTCAATCAATTTAGGGGTTAAGTCGATTGAGTTGCTTCTAATGAGATTGAATGAACTTTCATGATAGAATTAATTTCTGAGAACAATGATGATTCGAATTGCTTGGTGAGGTGAATTGGATTGATGTTTTAAATTCTGTTTTTCATTACTTCTTTTGAATTCTGTTAGTTTCTGCGTTGCTCTTTAATTTTAGTTTACGTTTTTGCAAGTTTTACTTACGCACACAAACTGTTTGATAAAATCCCCCCTTACTGTTACCACTGAATTGAAACTAGAACCATATTGATCGTGTCTCTGAGTCGACCTAGGTTATCTCTGTGCTACAGAATTAGCTTAGTAAAATTGTTTTGGTGCGTGTCGACAACGTGTTTATCACACGGATTAACCCCCGCCAGGCAAAATATCAAAATAATACCACTTCTCAATTACTGTCTCATGTGCTTTACTCATAAACTCAACATTAATCAAGTACAGAACTCAGCTTATTACTCATGTAACAAAACTTAACATATCATCCATGTACATTGATTCATAGAAACACGTGAAGTTCATAGAGATTTATAAAACACTTAGCAACACATGAACTTCATAGAAATTCATAGAAACACTCAACAACACCTGAACTCCAAACATTTATTTAAACAAAATAACACTCAAAAACATTTATTTAAACAAAACAACACTCAACATTTATTTAAGCATAAACTCCCCTATACATACTTATTCAAACACAAGTAATACTTAAATTATCTTTACCATAAAACTTCCCCATACATACCTTGTAACCTCTTAATAAGCTTGTCTTTTTCTACCTTCAAAGCTTGACAAACTTTCCCTAAAGATGCTAGCCTTTTCTACATGTGATCTTCAAGGAGATGTGGAGTCTTTTTCTCACTTGATTTTGGCTTTAATAAGGGAAGGATGAAAATGAAATGAAAGAGGTATAAGAGAGAGCTTCACGTGAAAGTGTGTAGGGAAATGTCTTGGAAATGACTTGCACTTAAGGACCCCTTCACCCCTTTATATAGTGGTTGGAAAATGATATAATATTCATGGACATTTCTATCCTTCCTAACTATTTACTCTCATTTGGTTTCATTGTAACTAAATTTCATGTCATTCCATTTCATTTTAACTAGATTCCTTATGATTCCTTTACTTTATAAAAAAAATCTTCTAGGTTTATCATGCACCTTACAAGTGTTCTACAACTTGTCTTCATCATAAGGCTTTCTTTGACAAGTGTCCACTTAGTTGGCATGTCTTGAAGCTTCTCCAATTTTCCTCCTTGTTCACGTGAACTACCAAAAGAGACAAGAGAAGATTTTTTTTCTCATCTTGTTACATGTGTTATGGCTTCTTCCAAGTGTCTCTTCACTTGTCATGATCTTTACAAGTGACTTATTCATGAATCTTCTCCTCCCTTCTACACCATTCTACACGTGAACTTCAAGCTAAAGGGGAAAGGAAGACAAATTTTACTTCCTTGAATGCTATATGTGTCATTTTTGATGATGAATAAAAATCTAATTCCAATTATAGTTTTCCACATAGCATGCATTTTCTTGTAAGAAGTCAAGTTTGATTTGAACTCTTTTACCTAATAATAGAACTCTAGAGATCTCCAAAAATTGAATTCAATGACAGTTAAAATTACTTACAAGCAGAGTGATACACAACCTTGCATACGAGACTGCTTTTATCTTAATTCTGATTGGTCTGTACTATTTTTGATCATCAAAATTACTAAACCATTTTATTAAATAAATCTGGACACTCCACAATTTAGAGAAAATTCAATAGATTCTATTTATTATTTTTCCATATTTTTCCAATGCTTAAATTCTTCTGAGTAATGTTTCAAAGTTGTCACCTTATAAAATTCATAGAATTTATATTCTAGAGTTTCTTGGCACAAACTATTTTGATATTCTGCCAGTTAAGAGTATTCTATAATTTCATCAGGTTTTCACAAAATCTCTAAGGATATCTGGTCATTTCTGGCCTGAAGGGCATTATGGTAAATTCATCATTCATCCTAGGGGCATATTTGTCATTTCTACTAGATATATCTAAGGGTATTCTTGTCATTTCCAAAATATCCAAGGGCATTTATATAATTTCCATATTAAAATATCTCACTAAAATATCTAGGGCATTTTTGTAATTTTCAAAAATATCCAGGGGCATTAACGTCATTTTTACCTTAAGGGCATTTCTATAATTTCTGATTTAAGGAAAGGGTAATATGGTCATTTCTGATATCTCACCCAATTAATTCAAATATAGACCAGCCAAATATCTCATAATCTAATACTTACATCAAGAATAATTCATATAACATATATTTGCAGTTATTGAAATTTCAGGGTGTTACATATTGTCACAAAGTAGGGGTATTTCATTTAACTTAACACCAAAATCTTGTAGTTGTTGCTTCAGCCAAAGGTTTTGTGCACAATAGCTTCCAGTAGAGATATACTTAGCTTTAGCATTTGATAAAGCAACACAAGGTTGTTTCTTGCAGTGCCAAGAGATTAGTGAGCATCCTAAAAGGTGGCCAGTTTCACTTGTACTCTTTCTATCCAATTTGCACCCTGCAAAGTCAGAATCAGAATATCCAATTAAGTTGAGAGATGTGTTAGGTATTTTTCACGGCAAGCGCACCGTGTTATCGTTGCAAGTTACAAAATAAAGTTTGTTTCCACAGGGATTTGTGTTTACTTCGGCAGTTTAAATCATTACCAGTTTAGTAGTATATGTACAGATGATAAAAGTGAAGATTCATTTGTGATATTGTAAAACAAAGATAAAATTACGGAAGTAAATACGAAAGTAAACAAACGAGTTTAAAGTCAAGCGTAGGATTGGATTTCGTCTTTCTTATCCTTTCGATTAATTCTACCTATGCATTATTTTTTCTATTCTTGTTGACGTACACGTCTAAGTAACCTTAATTCGATTCCTCGCAATTAAGTCCTAAGGATATTTTACTAAATATCGATCCCTCGCATATTTAATTAAATACCCAAGCATTAAGATCATGTTCAAGTGTTTATTGCAATCAAAACGTTATGCCCTATTGCTAGCAACGTAACGTAATGAGTAAGTTCATTTAGTTTAAACCCTAAGATCACTTTCCAGTCTCACTTAGGATTTAAGTTCGTGATACTAGTGATCAAGTAGAATCAAGCATTAAGCGACGAATGAAATTACCAACAAGAAATAGAACGATGCATAAATAGAAATTAAAAGAGCATGGGTATAAGAAGAGTACGTCCAATCCTTAGGGAAGTTTAAGCGAACATCGGCAGAAGCTCCTTGAGAGAACCACTGACTAAGCTCGTCATCGATCCTCTTTTCGGCAGAATCTCCTTATACAATTCACTCTTCCTCACTTCCCTAAGTTTCTACACTCACCTAGGAACTAAAAACAAGCTAAATATGAGTAAGCAGGTGAATGGGAGAGAAAAGAGGTGGAATGGAATGCTTTATCCTCCAAAATTGTCCCTATTTATAGATTTTGGGGTCCTGGCTACTTTGGTCGCCCAAGCCACCAATTCCTTCACAAAATGGGCGCCTAGGCGAGCTAAAGGGGATTCTTGGAACTTGTTATTCGTCCAGGCGAGTGAAATAGGCATAGGATGGTCGCCTGGGCGAGCTTAAAGCTTACTGATGAAGAAATCCTTGGGCCTTGGTGCTTCTTGGGCCTGGAATGCTGTTAGGACTTCATTCTTTGCTTAGTTCACTCCCAGCTCTTGGTTTTCACAAGCTTGATTCTTCCGTAACCTTTAAACCTAACAAAATTAAATCATTCGATTGGACGAAATCTTTTCAAAATATGAAAGCATGACTTACCTTTATAAAACTATTAATTAACTAGGTTTCTAGGGTTAACTTGTAAATAAATCAATTCAAAATAACGGATAAGTGCCATATTTGAATCCTATTTTTACTAAAATGTGGCACTTATCAAGATGCACCTTTAGGATACCAAAGTCCAACTCTTGGTGTAGACTTGAGATACCTAAGGATCCTTTTGATAGTAGTAAGGTGTGATTCTTTGGGATTTGCTTGATATCTAGCACATAAAAACGCCCTTAACATGATTTTAGGTCTACTTGCAATCAAGTATAACAAAGATCCAATCATTCCTCTGTATTCTGACTCATAAACACTTTTTGCTTTATCATATAAATCAAGATAGGTTGATGTAGCCATTAGAGTTGCAGCATCCTTGCTCTTCTCCATTTCAAACTTCTTGATCATTTCTAGGCAATACTTGGTTTGACTAAGAAATGTCTCATTCTTCATTTGCTTGACTTGTAGTCCTAGAAAGAATGTGAGCTCTCCCATAATTGACATTTCAAATTCACTTTGCATTGAGACAGAAAATTCTTTGCACATAGATTGATTAGTTGAGCCAAATATAATGTCATCAACATAGATTTGAACCAACAAGATATCATTGCCTCTTTTCTTGATGAACAAGGTTTTGTCCACTTGTCCTCTTATGAAAGATTGGTCAAGCATAAATTTGCTCAATCTCTCATACCAAGACCTTGGAGCTTGTTTCAAACCATACAAAGCTTTTCTCAATTTGAAAACATGGTTAGGATGTTTGTAATCAATAAATCCAGCAGGCTGATCAACATGTATCTCCTCATCAATGTAACCATTTAAAAAATGCACTTTTAACATCCATTTGAAACAATTTAAAATCCATCAAACATGCATATGCTAGCAACAACCTACAGGAGCATAGGTTTCATCACAGTCTATGTCTTCCTCTTGTTCGTAACCTTTTGCAACCAATCTAACTTTATTCCTAACTATGATGCCACTTTCATCAAGTTTGTTTCTGAAAACCCAATTGGTTTTGATAGGTTTATGAGAAGAGGGTTTAGGAACTAATTCCCAAACTCTGTTTCTCTTAAATTGATTCAATTCATCATGCATGGCCATCATCCAATGTTCATAAAGCAAAGCTTGGTCAATTATCTTTGGTTCAATTTGTGAAACAAAAGCCATAGTACAACAAAGATTTCTTAAAAGAGGATCTAGTAGAAACTCCCTTGGAAACTTCCCCAATTATATTATCAAGAGAAAGGTCTTTAGTTGTTCTCCAATCCTTAGGCTTTTGTAATGGTGTTGACTGTTCCACTTCATCATATGGTTCTTCCTTTTCCTTTTTATTTAGATAATTGAGTTGCAAATATTCTTCCATTGGTCCTACATCAACATCACACTCATTTTCCTCCTTAGAGATGTTAGACTCATCACATATAACATGGACAAATTCCTCTATACATAATGTTCTTTTATTAAAGATTATATAAGCCTTACTTTGCAAAGAATAACCAAGAAAAATAGTTTCATCAGCTTTAGCATCATATTTGCCAAGAAAATCTTTACCATTATTTAATACAAAACATTTACAGCCAAATGCTCTTAAGTGAGACATATTTGGCTTTCTACCTTTGTATAGTTCATAAGGAGTTTTCTTTAAAAGATGCCTTATGAGTAACCTATTCAAAGTGTAGCAAACTGTACTCACCGCATTAGCCCAAAAGTGTTTAGGCAAATTTGTTTCATTAAGAAGGGTTCTTGCTCCTTCTTCAAGGGATCTGTTTTTCATCTCCACAACACCATTTTGTCGAGGTGTTGTTGGAGCTGAAAAATTGTGTTTCATATTCTTCACAAAACTTTTCAAAGTACTCATTTTGGAATTCACCACCATGACCACTTCTTATTGAAACAACGTTGCATGCTTTTTCATTTTGAATGATCTTTGCTAATTTTCTAAATGTTGTGAATGCATCACTCTTGGATATTATAAACAAAGTCCATGTATATCTAAAGTAATCATCAACAATAACAAGCTTATAGAAGTTACCCCCCAAACTCATGGTTCTAGAAGGACCAAATAAATCCATGTGAAGCAATTCAAGGGGTCTAGAGGTGGAAACAACATTTTTACTTTGAAAAGACATTTTATATTGTTTCCCCTCTTGACAAGCATCACATATTTTGTCCTTCTCAAACTTGAGCTTAGGTAAACCAATGACTAGGTCCTTTTTTTATAAGCTTGTTCATATGATGAGGCACAAACACATCCATTAGCTTTGTAACTTGAAACAAGCTTTTCATTTGCTTCTTTCAAATTGCAAAGTTCAGATTGCAATTCAGCAATTTTGGTAACATGCCATTTGAGATTACCTTTCAGCCTATTATTGGTTTGTGCAAGTTTTTGGGCCTCTTCATGCATCTCATGGAAAGCATCAACAATATTATCATACTCAAAATTTACCTCTGATTCAACACTTTAGAATTCTTCATCATCACTTATTGTAGAGGTGAAACACATATTTGCTTCTTCATTCTCATCTGTTGATTCAGAAGTAGTTGAATCATTTTCTTCCCACACTATGTATTCCTTCTTTGGCTTCCCCTCCTTTCTAGTCTTCCTCTCATCTTGTTGCTTCTTCAAAAAGATTGGACATTCAGATTTAATGTGTCTAGGTTTACCATATTCGAAGCAAGTGAAGTAGGTGAAGTTGTTGTTGTTGCTATCATTTTTTCTGTTAAACTTTGACAACTTTTTGTTCTTGTTTCTTCTCATGAACTTGCTGAATTTCTTCACTATTAGGTTCATATGTTCATCACTTTCATCTTCACTTAAGTCTTCTTCCTTTTCCACATGAATTGATGTAGTTTTCAAGGCTATTTTCTTGTGTTTCTTCTCTGCATCCTCTGCATGTGTCAGCTGTGACATTTCAAGTTCATACTCAAGAAGCTTACCAAAAAGTGCAGCCATGGACATCTTGGATAGATCTTTTGATTCCTTGATTGCTGTAACTTTTGGTTGTCGTGGTCTTGTGAGACACTTCAATATTTTGATGTTCAACTCTTCAGCATCAAAGATCTTCCCATGACCAAGAAGATGATTGACAATGTGAGTGAACCATGTTTGCAGCTGAGAAATATTTTTTGTGTTGCTCATCTTGAACATTTCATATTCATGAATCAAGGCATGCTTCCTTGATCTTCTCACTTCATTTGTTCCTTCATGAGTTACTTCCAACATCTCCCACATTTCCTTTGCGCTTTTACACCTAATAGTTCTAAAGAATTCATCAGAAGACAGAGCAGATGTAATCATGTTTTTAGCTTTAAAATCATACTGCACAACTCTTTTTTCTGCTTTCGTCATCTCATCCCACTCCTTGGGAATTCTTTCATTATCAACAAATTTTGTAGGGATCAAAGGACCTTCTCAATAGCATTCCAAGCACCTGGGTCATTCGATTAAATAAAGATTTGCATACGATTTTTCCAAAAACTAAAATGCTCTTCTTCAAACATCGGAGGACAATTAAGGGAGGCACCCTCTTTGAAAGTTATCTGTGTGGTATTCATTTTCTTGAAAAGATAGTGATCTTGATTAACTTTCAAGAACCAGCTCTTGATACCAATTGAAAACAATATGAATACACCCAAATACCAAGAGGGGGTGAATTGGTATAAAAATTTACAAAATTAGAGTTGAAGGTTCTTTATCACTTTTTAAAAACAATGAAACTTCAATTCAACCAAACCACTCAGTCCAAGGAATCAATAACAAAAATTTGAACTTGTTGATTAAGAAATAAATCACAATTGTCAAGAGATCAAGATATCAAGATGAAATAGAGAGATCAACACAAAAACATATACTGGTTCACTTCTCAAGAAAACCTACATCCAGTTCTTTTAATCAAACTAGATTAGAGTTCTACTAAATCAAATTGTTCTTTTACAAGTTGTTACATGTGATTATCCTTATCCACCCTAGATAAAGAATCAAAATTCTAACACCCTATTAGAAATCAAATCACAAAGAACCTGAGAACTCTACTCAGTTCTTTACCCGTAAAGAACACTACTCTAGAAAGCTTGAAAGAAAACTAATTTGATCTTAGCCTTACACAAATTCAGACAAAACAATTAACTAGAAAAGTTTAAGAGAGACACGACCTATGATCCTTAGTGAATGAATTGAATGAATGAATGTTACTAATCAATTCCTAGGTTGCATGAATGTTGACGAATAGAAAATCAACTCTCTTGAAGTTCTTTTCAAGGATCTTGTCTAACACATCATCATCAATGAAGCATGTAAACTTTTGATCTGAAACAAGAAATGTATCACTCAAAAAATCTGTTTCTTGGACCATTGAAAGCTTAGAAAGTGTTGAGTAATTTGTAAACTCAGAATGTAAGTTGTATCTCAAAGCATAGATCCAAAAGCTTTAATAGAAAATAGATATAAAAAAATGTAATCGATTAATACGTTATGTAATTGATTATTTTATGATATGTAATCGATTAAAATGTTCTTGAGACAATTTGAAAAATTTTCCTGAACAATATAATCGATTAATACGTGATGTAATCAATTAAAACATATAGTCTCAGTTATGAAATAAGCCTTGGTAATCAATTACAGATAAGTGGTAATCGATAAAGGCAATCATGCATATTCTTAAATGAACTTGTGTAATCGATTACAGTAGAGTGGTAATTGATTAAGACAGACAGATATATTTTGCATTTTGTGCTATGTAATTGATTATGATTTGATGGTAATCGATTAAAGTGTTCTTCATGGCTTTTTCAGAGATAAACGGAGGCTGGTAATCGATTATCTCATTGTGTAATCGATTAAAGCAGTGCAAAATGGATTTTTCAAAATCTAAGCCATGGAATGTTTCTTTTCAAATGCAAACATGAAAACCTTATATTCTTTTCTTAAAACATGTATGCATGAATATTTTTATGCTTTATGCTATGCAAGGATAACACGATAAGCCTCTTAAACTACTTTACAAATTACAAATTCCTTCAATTGAATGACATATAAAAAGCTAAAATCTTTAAGTGAAATGGCTTCATCCTTGATCTTCTCTTCAGCTCCCCCTATATCCAACATCGTGTACTTGGAGATCAATGCAAAATTGACGTATGGCTGTGATGTAGCTCTGATGTATAGCTGAACCCATAGCCATTAGTTTTCCCAAATCTACCTTGCAATGAAACCTAATCTTCAAGCAAACTTCAAAAACTCTAACTTCTGCACTTTCACAAGAATTTGGGGGTGTTTTTTAAACCTTTTAATTCAACAATGGAAGATGGAAGCAAGGTTAGGTATGAAAATGGATGGTACCATGCAAAAGCTTTCCAATAAGCCTAGGAAGAATCACCACAATAGCATTGAGAAGCCATTATTGATAAGACTCAAGTTTTTACACAAGAACAAGAGAGAAACTCTCACAACAATTTTCAGAATTGTATTAATGAACCAAAGTTAGTTACAATCAGTTTTTTGGTAGCTTATATAGCCCACGAAATTACAAGCTTAATGCCACTAAATATAAGTAAAATGCAAATTGAAAGGAAACCAAATGAAGCTTGAAGTGCAAGCTTCTCCTAAAGTGACTCTTGGCTAACCCAACATGTGTAGTGCGGTTTTTATGCTGAAGTAATCAATTAATTTGTCCTTGTAATTGATTAAAACAAAGTTTTTACACATTCTGATGCTTAAGTAATCGATTACAACTATCTAGTAATCGATTACAACAGACAACAACTATTTTACAAAGTGTCTTGGTAATCTATTACAGACAGATGACAATCTATTACAACAAACAAGACTTCTTTTGTGTTTGGACTGAATTGGTGTGCTTCTTTATGCTTGTCTAAAAGATACATGTTAGTTTTGACGTGGTCTTGAAGGGCTTGAGTTCTAGCTTTTGCCATGGGTCCTTTAAAGCTCACCAAAGGAAGTGTTTCAAGCTCTCCTTCTAGACCTTTGGCTTGGAATGGACCTCCATCATCCCCTCTTTCTTGAAAGAAACTTAACCTCAAGTTTGCTTCCCCACTAGTACCTACATCATACAAAGAAAAATCAAAAACATTGAAAGTATTACTCACTCCATACTCACTTGGCAACTCAAGTTTGTAAGCATTGTTGTTGAAGATGTAGCTTTTCCACTTGTGTTTGTATCTCTTTTGCTTCCATGGAGGAAGTCTCACCACTTCCTTGAAGAAGAGATTGGCTACCTCACAAGTATCATCACTCTTGTGACAAGGAATGAAGTGTGCCCTCTTTGAGAACCTATCAACAACAACAAAGATAGAATCCTTTCCCCTCTTGGATCTTGGAAGATTAAGCACAAAATTCATAGAAATATCAACCCGAGGGAAGTTAGGATAGGCAAAGGTGTATACAAACCATGAGGCATTAATCTATATCTAGCTTTATGACAAGTAATGCATTGAGAAACAAGCTTATGCAAATTATGCCTCATGTTTTGCCAAAGGAATTGTTCATGTAAAATAGCCAAAGTTTTACCTATACCAAAGTGTCCCATGAAATTGTTCTCATGAGCTTCCCTCATGAAAAGTTTTCTCAAAGAGCTTTTAGGAACACATAGTTTCTTTTCCTTTTCAACATGTAAACAAAGAGAGTTAGAAACCATATAGTGAAGAGGTTGTCTTGCTAATAACACTCTCTTGACACCTTTTCCTCTCAAGAACAACCTCTCTTTAATCTCATGATTTTTTTGCTCTCATTTTCTTCCACTTTTTTTTCTTCTCACTAGTTTTTCTCTTTGGAAGCTCACTTTATTTGCCCTTTTTTGTACAGTATTTTTTTAAGTGCAGTATTTTTTTCAGCTCCTCAATTCTCTTTTCTTTCATCTTTATTTGATCCTTACACACTTGTCTAGGAGTCAAAGGCCTCAAAATAATTTTCTTGCCTAAGTGCTCAAATTCAAAAGTTTTCTCCATGCCATTGTGTATGACTTTTCTATCATATTGCCATGTCCTACCAAGAAGGATATGACCATCCTCCATAGGTACAATATCACATGGAACATTATCATTATAAGCGTTAATAGAAAAAGGAATAAGCACTTAAGAATTTACCACCACTTCTCCACTTTCACTATGCCATTATAGCTTGTATGGCCTTGGATGCTTTGCGGTTGGCAAGTGTAATTTTTCCACAAGTCTTGTACTAGCCACATTGGTGTAGTTGCCCCCATCAATGATAAGTGAGCAAACTTTCTTTTCAACTAAGCACCTTGTGTGAAAAATATTTTCTCTTTGAGTCTCCTCTTTTTCTAGGCAAAAATTGTTCAACATTCTCCTTACCATCAATAGATCACCCTCTTCGGCCTCCACAAGTGTAACTTCTTCTTCTTCATCACTTGAAGAACTTTTTGAGTCAGTTGAAGACAAACTCTTTATGCCTCCATCCTCAAGCAAAATCATAGTTCTCTTGTTGGGACATTGAGAAGCAATGTGTCCCTTACCAAGGCACTTAAAACACTTGATATTGTTTGATCTTGTTGGAGTTGGATCCCCAATTTTTTTGCTTAAGCTGATGGAGGTCCATTCCAAGCCAAAAGTCTAGAAGGAGAGCTTGAGCCACTTCCTTTGGTTAGCTTGAGAGGACCCATGACAATAGCTAGAATTCAAGTCCTTAAAGACCACATGATGGAGGTCCATTGCAAGCTCAAGGTCAAGAAGGAGAACTTGAAGAAGCACTGACTCAGTTCAAACACAAAAGAAGTGTTGTTTGTCATAATAGATTACTAGATTCCTGTAATAGATTACATAGGCATTTTGTAAATAGTTTCTAATACCTGTAATGGATTACCAGATACCTGTAATCGATTACCACCAATTCAATTTCACACAGAAACAAGACTTGTCTGTTTTAATCGATTACAAGACATTTGTAATCGATTACATGAGCCTGAAAATTGTAGATAACAATGTTTTAATTGATTACAAGTGTGAATTAATCGATTACTTCAGCGTTGAAACTGCACTGCGCATGTTGAATAGCCAAGGGTCACTTTAGGGAAGCTTGCACTTCAAGCTTCATTTGAGCTTCATTTCAATTTGCATTTTCCTTACATTTAGTGATGTTTAGCTTGTAATTTCGTGGCTTTTATAAGGTGCCAAAACTTATTGTAACTAACTTTGGTTCATTAATACAATTCTGAAAATTGTTGTAAGAGTTTCTCTCTTGTTCTTCTTGAGTCTTATAAATGACTTCTCAATGCTATTGTGGTGATTCTTCCTAGGCTTATTAGAAAGATTTTCCATGGTGCCATCCATCATCATCCCTAACCTAACCTTTTTTCCATCTTAGATTGCTAAATTAAAAAGCTTATAAACAGCCCCAAATTCTTGTGAAAGTGCAAAATTTAGAGTTCTTGAAGTTTGCTTGAAGATTGGGTTTCATTGCAATGTAGATTTGGGAAAACTAACGACTATGGGTTCAGCTATACATCATAGATACGTCACCACCATTCATCATGATCTTTCCACCTTTACTTCTTTATTTTTCACATGAGAAACCTCCCTTTTAGGCTTGTCCTTCCAGCTAGAAGTTGCAGCCCCATTGGCCTTGGAAAAGGAAGCTTTTCTCCTTTTAGTTGTTGCTCCACCCTTTGAGCTTTGTGGACTAGCTCCTCAATTGTAGCATAAGAATGTAGCTCCATCACATCTTGAATTTCTCTATTCAAGCCATGAAGGAACCTAGCCATTGTTGCTTCTTCGACCTCCACAATTTCAACCCTTATCATCATCAATTTCATTTCCTTATAGTAGTCATCAACACTTTTGTAGCCCTGGAAATGTCTTTGGAGCTTATTGTTGACTTTTCTTGCATAATAAGTGCGAACAAATCTTTCTTTCCACCACACCGAAGCATAGCCACCAAATTCTAGAGTTGCTAGAATCACTTTCTTTTTTCTTCCTCAATTTGCTGGCATGAGAAAATTTGTTCTACTTTCATCTCCCACTCAAAGTACTCTTCGGGATCATTATTGCCAAGGAATTTTGGAATTTTGATTTTCACTCCATTCAATCCTCCATTCCTCCCTTCTCTTTCTTCTCTCCTCACCCTCCAATCTTCATCATATCTATTATGCTTCCTAGGATTGTGTCTCCTATTTTCTCTTCTATCATTTTCTCTCCTATCCTCCCTCTCACTCCTCTCATCATAATAATTTCCTCCATGAGAAGAAGCATACTCACTCACCCTCCTATTACCATGAGCCTCTCCATCCACACTACCATTTGGACTACTCCTTCTTTGACTCTTCTTTTGTAACTCCTCAAATTTTGCATCCATTTTGGTTTGCAAGTTTTCCATTTGTTTTATCATGGCTTTCATCAACCTAGAGGTCCTAGGTGACAAAGCCTCTCCTCCACTTGAACTCATCCTTCAAAACAAATGGTTAGCAAAAACACAAGTATATAAGGAAATTCTCACCACTCTCTAAGTGTTTGCCACTCACACTCGTGTTTGCACCATTTATCTAGGCTCTTTCTATAATGTTCTCTCTTGCCTTTTTCCACTCTTATTCCTCTCTATAGTTCTTAAGAAAAAAACTTCTAATCAAATCAAGCTTTTTTACTATAGTGAAATAGGAAATAATTCTAGGCTAGACTCAAGAGTCCAAGAACAAGAAAACTCTAAGACAAAACCTTGGAAATTTTAAGAGACAAGCAAAAAAAGAAATTTTTTAGAAAAGCACAACTCTAATTGTAATTTAATGACTCAACTCAAGGAATACTACAGGTTGTACTAAACTGCACAAGGAGGTTATGCTAATTAAATTCAATTGCTAGAAGCCAAAATTCATCAAATTTGCATGTCATACAAGTCCACTTGATGTATGGCTGTGATGTAGCTCTGATGTATAGCTGAACCCATAGCCATTAGTTTTCCCAAATCTACCTTGCAATGAAACCCAATCTTCAAGCAAACTTCAAGAACTCTAACTTCTACACTTTCACAAGAATTTTGGGTTGATTTTAAGCTTTTTAATTCAACAATGGAAGATGGAAGAATGGTTAAGGATGAAAATGGATGGCACCATGGAAAAGCTTTCCAATAAGCCTAGGAAGAATCACCACAATAACATTGAGAAGCCATTGATAAGACTCAAGAAGTTCTTACACAAGAACAAGAGAGAAACTGTCACAACAATTTTCAGAATTGTATTAATGAACCAAAGTTAGTTATAATCAATTTTTGTGTAGCTTATGTAGCCCACGAAACTACAAGCTTAATGCCACTAAATGTAAGTAAAATGCAAATTGAAATGAAGCCCAAATGAAGCATGAAGTGCAAGCTTCTCCTAAAGTGACTATTGGCTAACCCAACATGTACAGTGCAGTTTTTATGCTGAAGTAATTGATTAATTCGTCCTTATAATTGATTAGAACAGAGTTTTTACACATGTTGATGCTTAAGTAATCGATTAAAACTATCTGATAATTGATTACAACAGACAACAACTATTTTACAAAGTGTCTTCGTAATCTATTGTAGACAGATGATAATCTATTACAATAGACAAGACTTCTTTTGTGTTTGCACTGAGTTGGTATACTTCTTCATGCTTGTCCAAAAGATACAAGTTAGTTTTGATGTGGTCTTGAAGGGCTTGAGTTCTAGCTCTTGTCATGGATCCTTTTAAGCTCACCAAAGGAAGTGCTTCATGTAACACCCCAATATTTTACTTATTGAATATGGATTTAAGAAATACTTTAGGACGATTAGAAAATTAAAATGTACTAACTAGCAAGATTTTTAGAATTTAATACATCTTTTGAAATAAAATTCAATTTAAGTTATTCTAATCACTAGAAAATTAGAGGAGAAAGATGAATATTATTTTAGGAATTTTCTTGAGATTATGGACTAAATAGACTAAGTTATTAAGATAGTTTAGTGATTTTATAAATTAAAACAATAAGAACACAAGATTTTTTGTTATTTCATGGAATTAAAGGAAAACTAGTGTAGTATTGGCTTTTGAAACAAGGTTAGCCGTGTGATAAAGAATGGATGGGAAGGATGGAATTATTAATAAGTCCATGTGCCAAATAGCTAGCTAGAAACCAAAATAAGAAAAAAAAAAGAAACAATAATATTAGAACTAAGGGAGTGCTACGGCCAAAGGGGAAGAAAAATCACCAAGAGCACATGAAATTATGAATGCCACGTGAACTGCAACCAAAAATGAAGGGTAGGGGACAATTCAAAAGCAAGAAAAGATAAGCAAGCAAAGGAGATTTTTTGAAACAAAAAGAATCTACAATTAATGCTAGAGGACAAAAGGAATGAATGCTAGAAGAAAAATCAGTTTAAGCTTATCTAAAAGAGCTACATGACCGTGCAAAATTATTGAGGCAACAAGGATTTTGTG